>BLKM01000311.1:99929-147806 GCA_013340265.1 Coptotermes formosanus | reverse complement strand
TTTAACATTAAAAAATTCTACGTGGTGCTCACATTGCGTTTATGTGTTTTGTACGGATCTCAGAACAAACAGCAACTTTTGCCTTATAAAACATTAAGAGACTGGTTTATATAACCGAAGTGGAGAGTGTTTACAGCGCGGTACGCACTGAGTCCTTATGTAAAACAGATACGCTTCGTCTTTAATATTACAGCAGGCACTCAGCTGTAGGGACCGCTGTGCTTCAAACCTTACTGCTTTCAGTTGGCAGTTGAAATGCACAGTTACCGCATATTTTTTTTTTGAGTCAACAGGCTTTCCGCGGGCTTGCTTGACCCAGACCAGTGTGCACCTCCAGGACTCAGTAAATTTCGAAATTCGCCAGTGCGTATTGGGTCAGTAAATCACAGGAGAGTCTGATGGGGTTTTTACCCTCTGTTATACCACATGTTTCATAGCCATATGACCTTAGCGCGAATTTTTTAAATTTATTCCATCCTTACAGTGCCGTTGCCTTGAAATGTATTTCAGTACAGTTATTTTTAGGCGCGTTAGGAAAACTGTGAAAAGCGGCTATTAGCTTCGTCATGTCTGTCCGTCCGTCCGCATGGAATAACTCGGCTCCCACGGGACGAATTTTCATGAAATTTTATATTTGAGTATTCTTCGAAAATCTGTCGAGAAAATTCAAGTCTCATTAAAATCTGACAAGAATAACCGGCACTTCACATGAAGACCTGTGTACATTAATGACAATATCCCGCTGAATTATTCTTAGAACGAGAAATGTTTCAGACGAAACATGTAGAGAAAATCAAAACACACATATTATGTTCAGTAACATTTTTCCGAAAATCGTGACGTTTATGAGATAATGTGGAAAAATATGGTACAGCCGGACAGGCCACAGATGACAATATAATACGGCGCATAAAGGATGCAATTTGCGTTCTGGGTAACTAAGGCAAGAATAGCGACACATGCTCATAATATTTACTTCTTATTGCTTTTTCACGGCAATAATGGTTACGCGAACGCTCCTCATTGTTACTATATAGTACATTGCCTCTCTTGTTATAACCGTGTCGGCTTACTAACAACAAGTAAACTAATGTTTCCAGTAAGAATGCAGATATTAACCCTTTAAAGACGAAGCGTATCTGTTTTATATAAGGACTCAGTGCGTACCGCACTGTAAACACTCTCCACTTCGGTTACAAAAACCGGTCTCTTAATGTTTTATAAGGCAAAAGTTGCTGTTTGTTCTGAGATCCGTACAAAACACATAAACGCAATGTGGGCACCACGTAGAATTTTTTAATGTTAAACCTGGTGGTACGTAAAGTTACCGCTAGGCTTTAAAAGGTTAAAGACGGAACGTATCTGTTTTATATAAGGACTCAGTGTGTACCGCCCTGTAAATACTCTCCACTTCGGTTATAAAAACCAATCTCTTAATGTTTTATAAGACAAAAGTTGCTGTTTGTTCTGAGATCCGTACAAAACACATAAACGCAATGTGGGCACCACGTAGAATTTTTTAATGTTAAACCTGGCGGTACGTAAAGTTACCGCTAGGCTTTAAAAGATTAAGAGCACTTGCCGTCGACGTGCTGCAGTGTGTGGGTCCGCAGGCCAGCCTTCTGATATCCTGCGTAAGAATGAATCTGTTTCTTGATACAAACAATTCGGAGATCAAAACAAAATAAATGTGCATTAGGAATATCACCCACATGATTTATGTGGCTAGCATGGAATTCCAAATAGAACAGCATAATTCGAGCGGTGCAGCGTAATGTATCCACTTGTCTCGGACGTGACGCTGCTTCTATGCGCATTTGTTGCCCGACGTTTCGAGACAACGTGGCGGTCTTATCTGTAAGAGTAAAAAATGTCAAGAAACATTCCGAGAAACTGGTGGATGCATTAATAAACAAGGATAGTGTAACCGGTTAATGGCAAAATGGAAATGTTAAGGGGCCATTTAGCCAGGCACCGGTTACAGAATTCCTGTAGTACATTTATGCATGAACCTGTACCCCGGCCTTCTTCTTTGACATTTCTAACCCTGAATTTGAGACCGGTGCGTTGTCTCGAAATTTCGGGCACCAAATACCCAGTGACGCAGCATCACATCCGGGAAGGATGCATACATCAGCCACACCGCTGCGAAAACCTGAGAATCTGGATCACATCATGTAGTCATTTAATGACGTGGCTGTAAAAAACTCAACACTCTTGCATTCAAAGCGTAGGAAGTAGGCAGATAGGGAACGCTGTAGATGTGTCTGTCGTCCCAGCGAGATGGTGCGTTAGTCTCGAATGATGACATTCCGCAATACAGCTTGCGGGCTTTCCGTGGGGACTGTAGAAACTCCTTGCTTTATTGCCTCTGTCGAACCTTCAGTTGTGATGGTTTGTTTGTGTTGAATATTTCGTCCTTAAGAGATACGTACACAAGACAAAGTTACGTGTGTTTAAACGTGGTGACAGAAGTTCGGCAAGTGGGACTCTCTGTGGGCATGTGGGACTTCGAAGAGGGACGAGGTAACAGGGAACTGGAGGAAATTGCACAGAGAGGAGCTTCGTGACTTATAATCCACACCAAACATTATCCGGGTGAAGGGCAAGACATGTAGTACGCATGGGGGACAGCAGATTTATATAGAGGGATTTGGTGGAAAAGCCTGAAGGGGCGAGGCCACTTGGAAACGTACGTGTAAGTGCGACAGCAACATTGCAATAAATCTTAAAAAGCGGCTGGGAGGGCGTGGACTGGATTAACCTTTTGAAGCCTAGCGGTAACTTTACGTACCACCAGGTTTAACATTAAAAAATTCTACATGGTGCCCACAGTGCGTTTATGTGTTTTGTACGGATCTCAGAACAAACAGCAACTTTTGCCTTATAAAGCNGTGTTTTGTACGGATCTCAGAACAAACAGCAACTTTTGCCTTATAAAACATTAAGAGATTGGTTTTTATAACCGAAGTGGAGAGTGTTTACTGCGCGGTACGCACTGAGTCCTTATATGAAACAGATACGCTTTGTCTTTAAAGGGACAGTCTGTCTCGTGATAGGGCCAAGTGGCGGTCTGGTGTGAACACGGTAATGAACCATCTGTTTGCGTAAAATACAGGGAATTTCTTATTAGCTGATGGCATGTTTGTTAGCATTTCAGGAAGGATTCTTCTCCATGTTTTTCCTGTTGTGGCGGAACAGCCCAAATCGGGTCTAGGCCGTCTCCTTCTTGAGGTTTCTATATCACACACAATTAGACACACACACACACACACACACACACACACACACACACACACACACACACACNNNNCACACACACACACACACACACACACACACACACACACACACACACACAGCCGGTAGAACTCTTCCTAACATCTCACCATCTCGTCATAGAGGCCCCTCATGGAGTTAGTTTGCATGGTGATCGCTTTCAGTATGCACACAGGAATGTGGAATCGCCCTTATATAGACTACGCACGGTACCTTTTGCTGTGTTTGAAGTTATCTAGGCCGTTAATACTGTGATAACCCCATCTTGAAATGTCGCTGTTGCCGGTGGTGGTCGTGGCCGATAGGTTTGTTGCCCGTTTTCCGTTAACAAACGAGACGAACATTGTAGTGTGTCGCTATCGTGTGCCTAGTAAATAATGCCCTGCCAACAGCCAAACCGGTAATATCGCCAAACAGTTTTGTCGCCTGGGTCTGGTGTTTTAGGGGTGTCCGGTTGTGGAGGTCTGCACAGTTCCTCACCTACATCCCTCCGTATCATAATCACAGCTTACGTGTTTGGTTTAACCACCCTTCCCTGTGTTAGCTGTTTGCAGTCCAACATTTATGTTACCCCAGCTGTACACATTCTTTCCAGCGACGGGATCTTTTATTAACCGTTTAAAGCCTAGCGGTAACTTTACGTACCACCAGGTTTAACATTAAAAAATTCTACGTGGTGCCCACATTGCGTTTATGTGTTTCGTACGGATCTCAGAACAAACAGCAACTTTTGCCTTATAAAACATTAAGAGACTGGTTTTTATAACCGAAGTGGAGAGTGTTTACAGCGCGGTACGCACTGAGTCCTTATATAAAACAGACACGCTTCGTCTTTAAAGGGTTAATATTTGACTATACAAATTGAAATGATGTCCGATGAACTGTATGCATGAACAGTATGAATCATAACACTCAAATCTGACTACAACAAATGAACTTTCTTCAGGCTGTATACTCCATACGTGGTTGAGGTAATACACTGCTCGCTTAACAAGATGGCCGCTTCTCTGATAACTGTCTTTCGTTATTATTTCGGCAGGTGAAACTTCTTTTTCCAAGATCGGTGCTAATTAATTTTTGCATAATATTAATTCATACGGTATTGGTAAAGAACAACACTCTTTGCGCCAGCAGATGGGACTTAAATGTAAAGAAAAAACTAACGAGGCGCTGCATTTGAAGCATAGCTCTTTATGGTGCTGAAACCAGGGCTGTGGAATCGGTACACAAAAGCTCCGACTCCGATCCCTTCATAAAAGCTCAATATGTATTAGTAACGGTAAACCTATAAGACGTTTCATCACCACCACGTGAATCATCAGGCTACTGTTTAGACTTATAACCTATATTTAAGTATAAGTCTAGTGGTTACTGTAGCTATCAGGGCTCTGGAGTTGGAGTATCTAGTTAAGGTTTTAGACTGGGGTCGGAGTCGGAGTCGTCGGTAAAAATGTACCGACTCCGACTCCACAGCCCTGGCTGAAACTTGGACACTTCGGAAAGAAGATCAGAAATACCTAGAAAATTTTGAAATGTGCTGTAGAAAGATGGAGAAGCTCGGCGTGGCCGATCGTGTGGAAAGGAACGTCTTAAATACGACGAAGGAAGGCTAAATGGATTGGTCACATCTTGCGTAGGAACTGCATTCTATAACATGTTGTTAAAAGAAAGATAGAAATGACAGGAAGACGAGGAGGAAGACGTAAGCAGCTACTGGATAACTGTAATCATGAAAGATGACACTGGACTTTCCAAGAGGAAGCACTAGATCGCAGTGTCTGGGGAACTGGTGAGAGAAGTTACGGAACTGTCGCTAGACCGATTGCGCAGTTAATTAATAGACGTCCGTTTTGGGATCATTCTTATTCTAAGGCTCACGTAGCGACAGCGTGTGCCAATATGTCTGTTGCGTATTCAGTTTACAGTTAAATTACAGGCTGAAGGCAGACTGTCTGGGACTTGGATCAGAATACACCTACAGTATAGACAGGTATCCACACTCGGTCTCATTACTGACTGCCGTAGTGATGCCAGCAGTTGATGATTAACCTTTTAAAGCCTAGCGGTAACTTTACGTACCACCAGGTTTAACATTAAAAAATTCTACGTGGTGCCCACATTGCGTTTATGTGTTTTGTACGGATCTCAGAACAAACAACAACTTTTGCCTTATAAAACATTAAGAGACTGGTTTTTATAACTGAAGTGGAGAGTGTTTACAGCGCGGTACGCACTGAGTCCTTATATAAAACAGATACGTTTCGTCTTTAACCTTTTAAAGCCTAGCGGTAACTTTACATACCACCAGGTTTAACATTAAAAAATTCTACGTGATGCCCACATTGCGTTTATGTGTTTTGTACGGATATCAGAACAAACAGCAACTTTTGCCTTATAAAACATTAAGAGACTGGTTTTTATAACCGAAGTGGAGAGTGTTTACAGCGCGGTACGCACTGAGTCCTTATATAAAACAGATACGTTTCGTCTTTAAAGCGAAGTGTGTCAAATTTGACATATGCGACTAGGTGTAAATCCACGACAGCGAGTAATCTGTTTACTACACTACGAACGTTCCCCTCGTTTGAGGTGTTACACCTTGTAGTATGGTTGAAACTTACGGACGATGCTGAAATATTTGCTACTGCGAAGTTTGAGACAGCAGTTTCCTCTGTAAAATCGGTATATGTCTACAAGATTGCACGGCGTCACATCCCGTAAGATTTTACTTTTTGAGGATGCTGTTTGCTTGTCGGAAGTTTGTCTTCTGTTTCTGTGGGGGGGGGGGGCCCCCCAAAAACTTCTGTTACGATAGAACCGCAAGGTGGCCACATTAAAGGGCAGTGAAAATCTTGCCTGAAGTCGATATTATAATGCCGACCTTTACAGGAAGGATTTAGCCTTACGTGACGCACAAGTAAATGTCACCGACTTTGTCAAACTGTGAGTAAAATGAATGAAGCATGGCAGGTTTATTTCTGTGTGCTTACTCTTTGGGGCGGGGGGGGGGGGGGGAACTTGATTTCCTTTGCCTTGGTAAATAACTGGAAGGTTAGCTTCTGATGTGCGATTGTGTAATTACTAACGTATTCACCGAGGCTGTGCGTCTTTGCTTATGAGTATTTTATTTTTACTTGGGCGGGGGGTTACCAGCCCATCAGAAAAACCCCCATTCTTGGTAGACCAGTTTGTCTCTTTTAGTCTTCTTTGGGATCCGAATTGAGTTTAGACGGCGAACCAGATATGGACAAAAAAAAATAAACAATTTCCGAAGAGTATGCGGCACTATTAGAAAATATTTAAAAAAAAAACCCGTACGGAAACTCGTATGAAATTTTACAAAGTCATAGCCAGACAAACACTACTTTACGGTAGTGAAACACGGATAACCACGAAACGAGACGTAAATCGCCTAGAAGCAGCAGAGATGCGCTTTCTTAGAAGTGCTAAAGGATACACAAGACTAGACAAAATAAGTCATAAGAAAAGACCTGGAGATCTCTGGAACACAAGACGCGAGATCCAAATACAAACAAAACTGGATTAACCATCTTAGAAGAATGGACGACACCAGACTTCCGAAACACGCCCTCAATTACAAACCCCGAGGAAGAAGAGATCGTGGACGTCCCAGGAAACGATGACAATTCGTCGATGCCGGAACAGGTCAAACGACCTAATCCATGGAAGGAGATGATGATGTATTCACTGCTTACAGCGGCGGAAACTTTGCAGTAAGAAAATTAATTGATGTGACTTGCAAGTTAACCATTTAAAGACGAAGCGTATGTGTTTTATATAAGGACTCAGTGCGTACCGCGCTGTAAACACTCTCCATTTCGGTTATAAAAACCAGTCTCTTAATGTTTTATAAGGCAAAATTGCTGTTTGTTCTGAGATCCGTACAAAACACATGAACGCAATGTGGGCACCGCGTAGGATTTTTTAATGTTAAACCTGGTGGTACGATAAGTTACCGCTAGGCTTTAAAAGGTTAATTAACCCTTTAAAGACGAAGCGCGTCTGTTTTACATAAGGACTCAGTGCGTACCGCACTGTAAACACTCTCCACTTCGGTTATAAAAACCAGTCTCTTAATGTTTTATAAGGCAAAAGTTGCTGTTTTTTCTGAGATCCGTACAAAACACATAAACGGAATGTGGGCACCACGTAGAATTTTTTAATGTTAAACCTGGTGGTACGTAAAGTTACCACTAGGCTTTAAAAGGTTAACTGTACAGCAGTGTTATTTAACGAATGCCTTCATCCTGACGTGTAATATATGCCATCAGTCAGTAATTATAGCCACATATTTCTGTCGTCATAATTTATTTTACAAAATAGGGTCGCAACTTTCTTGTTTCAGACTTGATACAGCTGTATTGTTCGAATGTTCACTCAACGCTGCTACATCTTTCGGCAGTTTTCTGCCATCTTCAGGCGTAGTACACGAGACGAGTTACAATTATCTTGTCTTAGAATTATAAAATGCCGTGATATACCATTATTGTGGCATGAAACTTCCGAAACATGTAGCGCAGTCGAGTGAATGTACTGATGAATACATACAGAGTTGTGTTACGCCGGAGGGAATAAAGTGTGACGCCGTTAACCTTTTAAAGCCTAGTGGTAACTTTGCGTACCATCGGGTTTAACATTAAAAAATTCTACGTGGTGCCCACATTGCGTTTATGTGTTTTGTACGGATCTCAGAACAAACAGCAACTTTTGCCTTATAAAACATTTAAGAGACTGGTTTTTATAACCGAAGTGGGGAGTGTTTACAGCGCGGTACGTACTGAGTCCTTATATAAAACAGATACGCTTCGTCTTTAACCTTTTAAAGCCTAGCGGTAACTTTGCGTACCACCAGGTTTAACATTAAAAAATCCTACCTGGTGCCCACATTGCGTTTATGTGTTTTGTACGGATCTCAGAACAAACAGCAACTTTTGCCTTATAAAACATTAAGAGATTGGTTTTTATAACCGAAGTGGAGAGTGTTTACAGCGCGGTACGCACTGAGTCCTTATATAAAACAGATACGTTTCGTCTTTAACCTTTTAAAGCCTAGCGGTAACTTCGGGTTTAACAAATAATACTGCTCGACGGAGAAATTTCAAAAGAAATGTGCTCCGACAGTATTGTGCTGTAGCTGTGAAACCAGTCAACTTTCCGAAGATATGTACAATGACATATATATATATATATATATATATATATATATAGTCACACACATATGTGAAGTACAACAGCTGGAGGGGCGGATTTAACGTTGGCAGCTTTACAAATGTGCCTGGGAGAGTGCCACTAGCAGGAGTGGTTCTCTAGTGACGTGAGGAATGACGCAGTGACTTTCAGCTGCGCGGCCCATACGTTTTGTGTGTAGTGGCTAAAATGTTGAGTTAACCATTAGCTAAGTTTGGTGGTCAGGTGTGGAATCCACGTTACAACGTTCTGATATCTACACGTGTAGACTTTGCATATGGGCTGTTGCGGGAGTGAACCCCGTGACTGCTGTTCATAACAATGGTCTTTCTGCGAATTGGAATTGTTTTTTTATGGCTGTGAAACAGCTTGTGCTTTGAGAGGAAACAAAAAACAGAACCGCCTGCAAAGGAAAGCGGTTGGAATAATATTTGGACGCAACAAGGTTGCAGAAATTGATCATTTGTGGTAACGTATCGCACAAGGGGCTCCGTGCTTTAGAGTTTACTGGCACTGTGATGGGAATCATCAACTAGCTATGGGTTCTGGGTTCGAACCGCGGTGGGGGCTAAGATTTTACCGGCCCCGAGCCCATCCACCCTCCTGTAAAATGTGTACCGGGTGTTTCCCGGGGGTAAAGCGGCAGAGGGGTGACGTTGAAAACCCGCCCAATCTAACGCCGATATTAACCTTTTAAAGCCTAGCGGTAACTTTACGTACCGCCAGGTTTAACATTAAAAAATTCTACGTGGTGCCCACATTGCGTTTATGTGTTTTGTACGGATCTCAGAACAAACAGCAACTTTTGCCTTATAAAACATTAAGAGATTGGTTTTTATAACCGAAGTGAAGAGTGTTTACAGCGCGGTACGCACTGAGTTCTTATATAAAACAGATACGCTTCGTCTTTAAAGGGTCAAAGGAGTAGAGCTATACCTCTACTCCCTCTCTGCGCCTTCATGGCCTGTCATAGGGTGAAGCTTGCTTTCACTTAATAATAATAATAATAATAATAATAATAATAATAATAATAATAATAATCTTCCTTTCAAAGGTTAGGCCTTTGGCCTGTTCTGACTTCACAATGCCCATCTCTTTCTTGGACGTCCCACAACCTTTACGATCGCACTAATACGACACTGTGACGGGCTGTGTAAATGACTGCGATTGGGCACAGAAGGAATGCATACAGAATTGTTATAGAAGAAAATTTGAAAACGGTGGCTTTGAAAATTGAGTGGGAAACTTCAGGATAAGATTAAGATACATGCGAGAAAAAGGTGCTGGTAGAACGGAAGATGGACAGAACCAGTTGAGGGGTCTTCTATTACTTTGTATGAATTCAGTTCCAGTTCACAGGTTATATTAACCCTTTAAAGACGAAGCGTGTCTGTTTTATGTAAGGACTCAGTGCGTACCGCGCTGTAAACACTCTCCACTTCGGTTATAAAAACCAGCCTCTTAATGTTTTATAAGGCAAAAGTTGCTGTTTGTTCTGAGATCCGTACAAAACACATAAACGGAATGTGGGCACCACGTAGAATTTTTTAATGTTAAACCTGGTGGTACGTAAAGTTACCGCTAGGCTTTAAAAGGTTAAATACTGCTTTCGTTGCTAAATTCTGTCCCAAGGGGGGGGGGGGGGGGGGGAATTTAGGCCTGTGTGGCGGGTAGGGGCGCTGTTAATTCGACAGAAAGTGTTGCTTTGGAACTGCACATTTCTGTTTATTGTCTAGAGCTTCTGTGCTTCCAGAGTCTAGAAAACCACTGGTCGTGGTTGGAATAAACACCTGCAGCCGTTTTTGCTTGAAAAAAGAGGCGACACAGTAAAGGAATAACAAGAAGCCGCTCTGTTGGGTTTAGTAACATCCAGAGGGGCTATGACTCAGGAACCAGCTGCACCACGTGTTATTCACAGGTGATAATGCAGCCTGGGCCTGGACACATAATCTGCACTCTGGGAAATTAAAACTAAAGTGTGTTTATACCAGCTGTACAGTCACGGAACACAACAAAGGTTCGTATTTTGTAATCGTAATTTCCTTGACACTTGGGATGATAACACAACACGAAGTGTACAGCGAGTGGTAACACGTTAGGTTACACGGCACAACAGGTGTTCGTATTGTTGTGCAAATGTGCAAAATAAACGTGCAAGTGCCGGCTGTTTTTCCCCTACACAGGGCATAATATTCCAGAAGACGTGAATCTGCGTTGACAGCTGTGAGAAATCCAAAACTTACAAGAAAATATTTTATCGCCATTGCTTTATAGTAACTTCTTATCGCGCTGTAAAGGTCAAAGGTAGAAGATATTGCAAGTTAACAGAGAGACTCATTCTGGTCCGTGGTGAAGATATTTATTTGCTGGGCAGAAACATCAACGCGGCGAATAAGAATGCGGGTTTTATCACAAGGCAGTAAGAAAATAGGTCTTGTCAAGGGGACTGTAAAGATCATTATAGGCCTATAGACACACCTATAGGCTATCATGTGAACATGTGGCGAAGTTCGAATATTTTAGAACGACAGTAACAAATCAAAATTATAGTGACGAAGCAGTTAAGAGCAAATTGATTGCAGGAAAACATTAGTATAATTCAGAATATCCTATTTTATAGCTTGCTATCAAAAGGCCTGTGTGGAACTGTACTTTCACGTCGTGGTAAAAAAAAGTGGCCGATCCCAGTGGCCGCGCGGTCTAAGGCGTGGGTCTGCGGCCGAGCGCTTGCTGGGATCGTGGGTTCGAATCCCACCGGGGGCATGAATTTTTTTTCTCTTGTACAGTGTTTGTGTTGTCACGTAGAGGTCCCTGCGACTGGCCGATCCCTCGTCCAGAGGAGTCCTACCGCCTGTGGTGTGTGTGTCTGAGTGTGATCAAGTGAAAATAAAAACCCTCTACACCTGCTGTGAACAAGTAGGTAGAAGAGGGAAGGACTGCGAAACGAAACGCTATGAAAGTGCCGGACTTGGTCTGTCGCCGCAAAGGAACACGCATTGGCAGTGTTTATTGCCAGATTAGTTGAGGAGAGACTAGGGACACGAGTAGCGTAGGTTTATAAAAGAATAGCAGAAATTAGGTGAAGATAAACTCCATAACCTGAGTTTTTATTAAGATGATCAAGTTAAGAAGGCCAGGAGGAACTGGACATGCAGCACGCACCTGTTCATGAAAAATGCACAGAACGTAAACCTTTTATTCAGAAAATTTGAATGGCAGAGATCACTTGCAAGGACAAAATATAGAAGGGATGATACTAATAAAGTGTACGTTAAGGAAAGAGGGTGTGAAGTGTGGGTTGGTTTGATCTGGCTGAGGACTGGTACAAGTGGCATACAGTTATGAAGGTTTCAGCTTAGAAGTTGCTGATCTTTCCCTGGCTAGCCAAGCGTTTGTTCGGTCCTCACGGACGGCTGTGCTGTATGAAGTTAAGACGAGCAACGTACTGCCCCTAAGGGCTCTGTCCTATGGAATTAAGTTCTTATAAGCAACGTACTGCCCCTAAGGGCTCTCATGTACGGATTTAAGGTCCTTACGTGTCACATTCTGTCCGCAAGGGCTCTCCTGTGTGGATTTAAGGTTCGTACGAGCAACGTACTGTCCCTAAGGGCTCTGTTTTATGGAGTTAAGCTTCTTATGAGCGACATACTACCCCTAAGGGCTCTGTTTTATGGAGTTAACCTTCTTATGAACAACGTACTGTCCCTAAGGGCTCTATTTTATGGAGTTAAGGTTCTTACGAGCGACATACTGTCCCTAAGGGCTCTGCTGTATGTATATAATGTTTTTATAAGCAAGATACATTCTGTAAGCCGTAAAATATTGGCGTCGTCTCTGATACACTTCATAATATATTACCACTTGGCACGTTAACCAAAATTTGTTGCAGTTGCTATGAACCGTCTTGTGGCGTAACATCTCACTTGCAGCCTACTAAAATCAATTTCTAGGTAAACCGATAACCTTATTTTGTTCTGCTGGGCAACAAATTACTTCTACGCGTGTTGTTCATCAGAGTAGCTTTCGTAAAGCAATTCCTTAGAAGTGAAATGTTTTTTTCCCCTCTTCTTTCTGCTCTGTTGTTTCTCGTTTAAGTCTTCGGTGTGTTTTACCTTGCGTAGCGGAACACAGCACACATGGGGCTGATGTTGGAGCACAACAGACGGCAGGCAAGTCATAGATAAGGCACAGTGACCATCACTGCACGTTCGAAGACAAAACGACTTTATGGACGTCTGAATCTAAACTGATGCTAACTTAATTTGTTCCCAGTACAAATTTTACAGCTAACGCTACCTGCCTTTGGTCGTTCCCCCTTGCGAAGGAGTCTGTCTGTCCGAAGTTCTTTTACTCACAATCAGAATCTTTATATCTCGGAGGCAACGATTTATACTACAGACTTTCCTACTCATTCTTAAATCGGGGCGAAATTATGGACGCAATGTGACCTTGAGAATAAACAGAAATTATATTTCTAAACTATATTTGCAAACCGATTATTTTAACCCTTTAAAGACGGAGGTATATCTGTTTTATATAAGGACTCAGTGCGTACCGCGCTGTAAACACTCTCCACTTCGGTTATAAAAACCAGTCTCTTAATGTTTTATAAGGCAAAAGTTGCTGTTTGTTCTGAGATCCGTACAAAACACATAAACGCAATGTGGGCACCACGTAGAATTTTTTAATGTTAAACCTGGTGGTACGTAAAGTTACCGCTAGGCTTTAAAAGGTTAAAGACGAGACGTATCTGTTTTATATAAGTCCTCAGTGCGTACCGCGCTGTAAACACTCTCCAGTTCGGTTATTAAAACCAGTCTCTTAATGTTTTATAAGGCGAAAGTTCCTGTTTGTTCTGAGATCCGTACAAAACACATAAACGCAATGTGGGCACCATGTAGAATTTTTTAATGTTAAACCTGGTGGTATGTAAAGTTACCGCTAGGCTTTAAAAGGTTAATGGAAATTCGGCGTGTTTTGTTGAAGGCTGAGGCTAATTTGTCAATTGAATAAACGTACGCATATTTGAGCGCTACTTGACACAGTGACACACATTTGGATTCTCTCAAAGGCAGAGAATTTCTTGAACATTTATAATATCATAGGGTACTTATATATAGGCCTATGTATTTTAACCTTTTAAAGCCTAGCGGTAACTTTACATACCACCAGGTTTAACATTAAAAAATTCTACGTGGTGCCCACATTGCGTTTATGTGTTTTGTGCGGATCTCAGAACAAACAGCAACTTTTGCCTTATAAAACATTAAGAGACGGGTTTTTATAACCGAAGTGGAGAGTGTTTACAGCGCGGTACGCACTGAGTCCTTATATAAAACAGATACGTTTCGTCTTTAACCTTTTAAAGCCTAGCGGTAACTTTACGTACCACCAGGTTTAACATTAAGAAATTCTACGTTGTGCCCACATTGCGTTTATGTGTTTTGTACGGATCTCAGAACAAACAGCAACTTTTGCCTTATAAAACATTAAGAGTCTGGTTTTTATAACCGAAGTGGAGAGTGTTTACAGCGCGGTACGCACTGAGTCCTTATATAAAACAGATACGCATGGTCTTTAAAGGGTTAATTACAATTCTGTGTTCTCAATTTAATTTTAACGTTACAAAGGGTGGCGTTCATCAAAATTTTATCCAAGACTTCAGTCCCTACCTCCAGTTCACACATTGCATATCCATGTTCAAGACCGAAGTTTAATGCTGTTTGGAGGCACAATACATATATATTGCGAGCATTACATGAAACATGTAAATGCGCTGTGTGTGTAAAATACGTGCTCTTTTACTGTTCTGCGTGTGGCGCACGTATTTGTCACTGGGCTTTAAAGTGTTAAACCTGTCAGGTAAATTCTTAATGTTCCCATTGCCTTTCAGCGGGATTTCTTGAAAGAACAAATCGATGAGCACTATGCGCGTGCAGCTTTCGTCTCTAACACAAGAGTGTGTTTTTCCGCAAAGTTTAAGGATTAGGAGCTGTAGGGGTCTATCCGCCTAACGTTGCAGCCGTGCCATCAATACCTGCGGTGCGGTGACGTACAGGACGTGTCTGTTGCTGTCACTTGCAGTACCACAATGGCTGCTATGTACGTGTGAGAGGTGGAAACGCTGTGTACCAACCATCGCGGGTCAGTTGCTATCAATCCTTTGTGTATAGTAATTTCACATTTCCAATGTCACATTTCGTTATTTGCTGCCGGCAGATACTGGGCGACTTTTCCAAGGTTTTATGGATAATCATCCCAATATCCGACGTCGTCTAAGACGCTGTTAGTTGAAAGACTGTCAGTGTAGCGTCTTAAGCCATTAAAGGATGAAAATAATGTGTTTAGTTTGAAGACCCATGTCGTTCCGCGCAGTAAACACTCTCCTTCTTGTATATAAAAACCGGTCAGTTAATGCTGTATAGGGAAATAATCGCTGTTTGTTCTGAGATCCACACAAAACACATACATACACTGTGTGGGCAGAACGTAGAATTGTTGAATGTTAAACCTGGTGGTACATATAGTGACCACTGGGCTTTAGAGGGAGACCCAGTCCGTACCGCGCAGTAAACACACTCCGTCTCGGTTATAAAAACCAGTCAGTTAATGCTGTATAGGGAAATAATCGCTGTTTGTTCTGAGATCCACACGAAACACATAAATACACTGTGTGGGCAGAACGTAGAATTGTTGATGTTAAACCTGGCGGTACGTACAGTAACCACTGGACTTTACAGGGTTAATATCCTACAGTGATAAAGTTTTATTAAGACACGCGGTGTACTGTTATTAAAGTAATCTGTTTGGGAAAGCAGAAAACAAGTAGCGGGTTGATGACGAGAACAGGCAGATTATACTTGTAACTTCAGGTAAACGTGTGTGTGTGCCAACCTGCAATAAATGCGGCTACCAAAGCGGTTTCATTTGCCTTAACGCTTAAAAAGCGTAATGTTTCGTAACCCTATAATTCAACAACCCAGCAGTGAGCCGGTACAGTAGGTATTTCTTTATAAGCCGTCCTTTCTTTCTTTCTTTCTTTCTTTCTTTCTTTCTTTCTTTCTTTCTTTCTTTCTTTCTTTCTTTCGTGCTACTGCGCAAGTCGAGCCTGTCAGCCACCGGGATCGGCCATCCCGCGTTTAACGTTAGGAAAGTAACCAGTTACCTAAAGCGACTGAACCTATATGACACTGGTTTCCTTCAAAAGCTGATACCTCGAGTGGACAAGTAATTTTTCTTTGGAACCTGACGGACGAACACCGTGTTCACAATATGCCAACGCCGAACCTATTCCTATGCACTCGCATTCATTCCATGCCTTTACCAACACGCATTTTAATATTATCACAATGACGTTTAGTGGCCGCGCGGTCTAAGGCGTGCGTCTGCGGCCGAGTGCTTGCTGGGATTGCGGGTTCGAATCCCACCGGGGGCATGGATGTTTGTCTCTTATGAGTGTTTGTGTTGTCAGAGGTCTCTGCGACGGGCCGATCCTTCGTCCAGAGGAGTCTTACCGACTGTGGTGTATATCTGAGTGTGATCAAGTGAAATTTAAAAAAAAACCTCTACACCCACTGTGAACAAGTAAGTAGGAGAGGGAAGGACTGCGAAGCGAAACAATGACGTTTAACGCTGGCGTTTTCTAATCAGGACCCCCAGAGGCAGATCATTTTAATCAACGCAAACTTGTCAAAAATTTTAAGTGAAAGGGAAATTTATTCCATATTCTCGTAGAATGAAAATGTAAACTTAGAAAGTAGTTGCAGTGTCTATATAAGCACACAACAAAGTAAAATCTCCTGTTATGTGCGTCATCTGTGTTCCGCATTAGACCGCACGTTGTCAGGGTCTGTATGCAAGTCAGAAAACAACACTGAAGTTTTAATTACTGCATGTGGACATGATTCCGCTAAATAAATAGTATACAGACTTTACAAATGTAACCAGGAAGTAAGGCGAGGCGTCTGAGGAGCGTGATGTGTTTTGTGAACAAACGCTCTCAGTTTTAACGTGAAGACAGCCGATACTGGGATTTATAAACTTGTGTTCCCACATATTCAAGAGATTTCTAAATTTATGGCCATCCCACTGTGAACCATTTGCATGTGTGTAATTTCAGTCTATATGTATACCAGTAACGAAATAATAACACCAACTGATGCACCAAAATCTATATAATCTTTATTCGTAAAAGTCTCCTACATGTTTCGACCCTTTTGGGCCATCTTCAGGGAGAATACTTTCGATACACTATGGTTGTGTTTATACAGTTAAGTGTGAATGTGCCCTAGGCTTCATCCTCCGTTTGAGAGGTACCGTGTACTGAGACCGCGGACAGAACACGATACCTCTCACCCAGACCGCGGGCAGAACGCGATACCTCTCACCCAGACCGCGGGCAGAACGCGATACCTCTCACCCAGACCGCGGACAGAACGCGATAACTCTCACCCAGACCGCCGACAGAACACGATACCTCTCACCCAGACCGCGGACAGAACGCGATACCTCTCACCCAGACCGCGGACAGAACGCGATACCTCTCACCCAGACCGCGGACAGAACCCGATACCTCTCACCCAGACCGCGGACAGAACGCGATACCTCTCACCCAGACCGCGGACAACGCGATAACTCTCACCCAGACCGCGGACAGAACGCGATACCTGTCACCCAGACCGCGGACAGAACGCGATACCTCTCAAACGGAGGATGAAACCCAGGGTACATTCACACTTAACTGTATAAATGCAACCATAGTGTGTCAATATTATTCTCCCTGAAGATGGCCCAACAGGGTCGAAACATGTAGGAGACTTTTACGAATAAAGGTTATATATATTTTGGTGCATCACTTGGTGTTATTATTTCGTATGATACAGTGCACGGACATGGGACATATTAAACTTATACCAGTAGATGTGACAGCAGCTTCTTTGTCAAAGTAATTAGTACGCAAAATAATTATTTCTGTCATCGACCCATCTAATTTTATTATATTATGTATTTAGCTACATGTTTCGACCAATTATATGGTCATCTGCAGGCTATACGAAAATATGAAATATTTGTATAATATAATACAGGTAGTCGTGTGGATGGCATCATAACTGTTTTGTAATTTGAGCAACAAAACGGGTTGCTCAAAATAAACATTCATCATTATTGTGCGTTATTTCCAAGTGTTGAGGCCGTGGGATGGATTCATCTGACTCAGAGTAAAGACTAGTGACGGGTTCTTATGGACGCGTTAATGAACTTCGGGATCCATAGAATGCGGCAATTTTTTGACTAGTTGAGAAACTCTCAGCTTCTCAATAGGAATTCTGATTCATATAGCAAGATACTTAGATCGAAATTAAAACCTCTTTTACAGATAAATTGTAATGTCTGAGCGCCTTATTAGCCTCGTCCAAAGTATAATTTATGAAGGTTACTATTGTGTGACGCAGTGTAGTCTGGTAGACACTTTCAGACGTTTCGGAGGAACCTGCCGCGTCAATTTTCAGGGTGGAGGTGCAGCCATCATGGGCGTGCCGCACGTTTCTGTGAATGGTGGGTCCGTATGTACCAGACTACATGGCGTCACATCCTGTAAGGCTGCAGTACTTCATTGTCGTCGCAGTAGAACACTCAGGTCTTACACAGTTCGGAGGACTATGCGATGTGGTTCCCTTACCGTTGATTACATTTGTAGCAGGCGGGCTTACCTGAAGACTCAAGACGCGTAACTCGCCGGTGACGTCAGCTGTGTGCATTACAGCAGGCACGTCATTCCATTTGATGCGCATGCGTGTGTCGTGACTCCGTCTGCATCCACAGGGAATATCTACCCGACAGCTATAAAACTGGTGTATTTAGTAAACTAGCGACAATTCGAAAACTTCCTCTTTCCTATTTTGTTATGTACAAGAATTTCTTGCAGGCAGAATTCGTACCTCTCAAGAGACTGCACTTAAAATACGACGTGGTTAGAAATATGGTTGAATATCGCGTGTTTTACTGTAGTATGGCAATGGAACGATGACCTTATTAAACTGAAAGAAAGCGGGCGAAGGAACACTAAGCCCAGGCGTCGGCACGAGAAGTCGTTGGAAGCGTACGATGGTCAGAGCAACAGCGGCGTAAGTGACTAAGAGTTGAAAGAATTTATTCACTTTAACCCTTTAAAGACGAAGTGTGTCTGTTTTATATAAGGACTCAGTGCGTACCGCGCTGTAAACACTCTCCACTTCGGTTATAAAAACCAATCTCTTAATGTTTTATAAGGAAAAAGTTGCAGTTTGTTCTGAGATCCGTACAGAACACTTAAACGCAATGTGGGCACCACGTAGAATTTTTTAATGTTAAACCTGGTGGTACGTAAAGTTACCGCTAGGCTTTAAAAGGTTTAGAAGAAAGAACGAGGAGACGTTTAACAGGTTAAAGTTCACAAAAATGAAGTTGATAATATGTCGAGCTGCGCACCAAAGTACGTAGCGAGCCAGAATGACTTCGAAACCTGACTCATTCCACTGTATTGGAACGTTATCAGCTGCGTCCTTCAGACCAAAACTGGTGTCACAAATGCGCCTATAAATTGGCAATTTATAAAGGTAAGAAGTTCGTTAGTTGATGGCCACATTTAAATGTAAGGCCAATCCAGGTGGCCGCGTGGCCTAACGCGTAAGATTGTGGCAGCTCACTTCCTGGGATTGCGGGTTCGAATCCCGCCGCAAGCATGGATGTTTATCTGTTGAGAATGTTTTGCGTTGTAAAGGTGGCTGTCTCTGCGACAGGCCGATCCCTCGTCCAGCGGAGCTCTACCATGTGCGTGCGTGTCATTGAGTGTGACCAGGTGCAGCAGTAACACACTACACCTACAGTGAATAAGTAGCAGAGATTTTACTAAAGACATTTAAATATTACTCAGGCGGGCAGTTTTTGAAGCGTCTGTTCCATTATCCGTGCTTTTTATAGTTACTTACAAATACAATTTCCTCTTCAACAAATCACTGTCAAACGTTCCCGCATTGTGCTCCATTTGATAGATCTGTTGCACGTTTTGTTCACTTAGTGTACGGGTGTACGGGATTAATTGCTACAATTTTGGTCTCTGCAGTTAATTAGCCATTAGATTATACACGCTTACGGTTGCTAATTGACGGATTATGATGGAACAGTTGAACATGTTGGCTTTGTCAACTGAAACAGGCACGCAGCTTCTCAGAATGAATCTGTGTTTTGTTCTGAAGCAAGTGCTGTACTCATGCAATTTACAGTCAGTGTACCAGTTTTTTTTATGCCGAGTTCTCTACACAGAACATCTAGAAAATCTAGAGGAACCTCTAGTCGCTATGTCATGATATGCAACAGTTTTTTGATATTGTTACTGGATATGTGATGAGAAGATGGAAGTGACCTTTCATGTAGCCGTTCCTGAACGTTATGTTACCGTTTGCATTTATACATAAAATTGTCACAGAAATAGAAACACGTGTTAACACGGAAAGCGTTGCTCTGTGGAATATAGTATTACTCTTTGGCACACCTGTATAAGTAATTAAGATGAAATCCATAGAATGCCTGAAGAAGATCAATATACATGCACATTGTCTCCTGCATACCTCAGTGTGTGATACGAATCCTTAACCCTTTAAAGACAAAGCGTATCTGTTTTATATAAGGGCTCAGTGCGTACCGCGCTGTAAACACTCTCCGCTTCGGTTATAAAAACCAGTCTCTTAATGTTTTATAAGGCAAAAGTTGCTGTTTGTTCTGAGATCCGTACAAAACACATAAACGCAATGTGGGCACCACGTAGAATTTTTTAATGTTAAACCTGGTGGTACGTAAAGTTACCGCTAGGCTTTAAAAGGTTAAAGACGAAGCGTGTCTGTTTTATATAAGGACTCAGTGCGTACCGCGCTGTAAACACTCTCCACTTGGGTTATAAAAACCAGTCTCTTAATGCTTTATAAGGCAAAAGTTGCTGTGTGTTCTGAGATCCGTACAAAACACATAAACGCAATGTGGGCACCACGTAGAATTTTTTAGTGTTAAACCTGGTGGTACGTAAAGTTACCGCTAGGCTTTAAAAGGTTTAGAGAGGTTCCGTCTGTAGCAGGGCCTGTAAAATCATAAAACTTAATTGCAGAATTTTTAAGAACGCTTGTGTTCCAAAATGGATTGGCAGCCATGAGCGCAACTTGCAAGTGTTTGCTGTTCATGTGGCAGCGGTAACTGGGTGCTGCGCCTGGCGGTCAGTAAGCAAGGTGTTGCCCCTCATGGCCCGGTTCTGGTTTTGTCTGTCCTCGGAGTGAACATCGATTTTCTTCGTACGCATAACTAAGAAAGTGAATTTTGTGTTGGATATTCAGTGCCTTTTCTTGAACTTATGAATCAGTTCTTTTTATAGATGATACACCCAGGTCATTGGGGACTGTGAAGTTAAAGGTAAAGGTTATTCATAATATGCCATAGGAAGTACAGAGTGGGAGTGGAGGTAGATTTGTACTCATTCCTAACCTCGGCGCTATGTGGGGTGGCTGATCAACGCCACGCCTCGGCCGCTTTACCGCCGGGAAAGAGACGCGGTGTCCACTGCATAGGAGGCTGTGCGGGCCCTAGAGCGCATCTTGACAAGTGTGAAGGGGAGGAAGTATCTTGCCCCATCGAAATTCGAACATCGAAGCCTCCAGGCACTAGTGAATCTATTTGGATTGTAATTAGCTAAAGTTTACGTAAATAATATTTGTTGTAATTGCATATAGCGCTGGTTGTAGAGTAATGTTCTTGCAGTAAGTGTCCTGTAAGTCTCACATCTGAAGTAACTGACTGGCTGGCTGGCTGACTGACTGACTGAAAAACAAACAAACAAACAAACAAACAAACAAACTAACTAACTAACTAACTAACTAACTAACTAACTACATGGAGCAGAGGCCTTCTTGAGAAGCTAACAGTTTCTCAGTTAGTCAAGAAATTCCCCGCATTTTATGGAACCCGAAGGTTCATTACCGCATTCACAAGAGCCCTCCACCTGTCCCTATCCTGAGCCAGCTAAATCCAGTCCATGCACCCATCCCACTTCTTGAAGACACATTTTAATATTATTCTCCCATCTACGCCTGGGTCTTCCAAGTGGTCTCCTTCCCGCGGGTCTTCCCACCAAAATCCTGCACGCACCTCTCTTTTCCCCCATACGTGCTACATGCCCCGCCCATCTCATTCGTCTCGATTTGATTACCCGAATACTATTTGGTGATGAGTACAGGTCATTAAGTTCCTCGTTATGTAGTCTTCTCCACTCCCCTGTCACCTCGTCCCTCTTAGGCCCAAATATCCCCGTCAGCACCCTATTCTCGAACACCCTCAGTCTTTGTTCCGCCCTCAGTGCTCACATCTGAAGTACCTTCAGAAGTTAGTGTATAAGGGCTAGACGTCCAGTCCCGTAAAAGAGGCATTGCTTCACTGCTGCTTAATGCCACTCGAATTCCACATACTTCCCCTTCAGAACTGTTCACCATGCCCTGACTGAACGGCCAGTCTTTTACAGTAAGCGAAAAACAAACGCCTGACTTCTACATCCGCAGTACACCCGAGACGGAGAAGTTGCCTTCCCATTACGGCGCTCCAGTTCAGTTGCAGATATTCTGGTTTTCATTTGCAGTAGCAGAGTACAGCTATGTGATAGCAAAGTTTTGTTATTGGCTATGCTACGTCAGTTGCTGTGATTGCGTAACGGAGAGTGAGAAATCGCGTGTGATTCTGAAATTAAATCTGGGAAGGGATTTGAGGGAAAAGTTGGAAACTGTATGAATTCATGTTTGTACCACTGTTAGAATCTGTCATGTTTAATCCTAAGTATGGACTTACGTGCTTAAAAATTTGTAGCTGACTTAAACGGAACTTGCATGGAGCGTGGTCGGTGAAGTGACTAGTTTACGGCCTGGCAGTTCCGGTTTCGAATCCCGGCAGATACAGGAATTTTCCTCTGGTCCAAAACATCCAGACCGCTTCTGGGGCCCACCCAGTCTCTTATTGAATTGGTAAGGGCGGCTCTTTCTCCTGTGGAGGGGGGGGGGGGGTTATAAAGCGGCCGGGGCTCACGTTGACCACTCACCTGCATCTAGTGCTAAGTTTCAGAACGCGGGCGCTGCACCTCGAGTCCCCGTATACGCTGCCGTGTCGTGGATGGGGGAAATTTTATGTTTTTCTGTGTATCGTTGAATGATGGGATGGCAGTAATTAGTGATTGTGATAACGTGCTGGGAAGCGGTCGTGGCAGGTTTAAAGGAAATATATGGGTTTCTCCGTGTTAAGTGGGTCCCTGTCACCACACCATGGCGCGTCCTCGGGTTGCGGGTGGAGGAACGGCCTCCAGTACCTGCGAATACATTGAATAAGCAGTCGCGGACAGCAAACAAGGGGTGGTCCTCCATCTTGGGGGATGGGCAAGGTACTGACAACTCCTCACCGTAAAAAACTAAGATGGTACAAAAAATATGGACAAGGGTGTTCGAGAATAGGGTGCTGAGGAGGATATTTGGGCCAAAGAGGGGCGATGCGACAGGGGAGTGGAGAAGACTGGATAACGGGGAACTTAATGACCTGTACTCATCACCAAATATTATTCGGGTAATCAAATAGAGAGGAACGAGATTGGCGGGGCATGTAGCACGTATGGGGGAAAAGAGAGGTGCATACAGGATTTTGGTGGGGAGACCTGAGAGAAGGCGACCACTTGGGAGACCCAGGCGTAGATGGGAGGATAATATTAAAATAGATCTTCAAGACGTGGGATGGGTGCATGGACTGGATTGAGCTGGCTCAGGATAGGGACAGGTGGCAGGCTCTTGTGAATGCGGTAATGAACCTCCGGGTTCCATAAAATGCGGGGAATTTCTTGACTAACTGAGAAACTGTTAGCTTCTCAAGAAGGCCTCTGCTCCATGGAGTTAGTTAGTTAGTTAGTTAGTTAGTTAGTTAGTTAGTTAGTTAGTTAGTTAGTTAGTTAGTTAGTTAGTTAGTTAGTTGGTTGGTTGGTTAGTTAGTTAGTTAGTGGGTTTCTACCTCAAAGGACTGAGGAAATATATGAAAGTACTGAGGTCAGTACAGTCGGTTGCCTGGCCAAGATATGAAAGTACTGAGGTCAGTACAGTCGGTTGCCTGGCCAAGATATGAAAGTACTGAGGTCAGTACAGTCGGTTGCCTGGCCAAGATATGAAAAGCCCACCTCCCGAAGTGTGACGGCGTGCGCCATATCGCTAAGTGTCAAATTCTGTGAACCCAAAAAATTGTACTTGTAAGGCTTCTACACAGAATTTGGTCCGGATTACTGGCTGTCCTCACTTGGGCTTTCTTCGTTTCACTCCTTCTCTTAGTCGATAAACCTCTGAAGACTGCCATAGCAGCCCCCTTAAACTGCTTAACCACACAGCATTCGTGAGCGTTCTTCCATGTCCCACAGTGTTGCATAACGTCTAGAATTTAACCGCAGGCATACAATAAGGTAAATCAACGGCTAATCACTAATCGTTTGGGAAGCTAATCAGCCTCTGTAGCCGTTAATGCGTAAATGCTTCTTATTTTAAAACAGTGAAGATTAATTACAATTTTATACCAATATCTGGAGAGTTTTACTAAATTAGCATAGACATTTGAAGCAAAAATTCTTCCGAAGTACATATAAAGATTAACCCTGTAAAGACGAAGCTTATCTGTTTTATATAAGGACTCAGTGCGTACCGCGCTGTAAACACTCTCCACTTCGGTTATAAAAACCAGTCTCTTAATGTTTTATAAGGCAAAAGTTGCTGTTTGTTCTGAGATCCGTACAAAACACATAAACGCAATGTGGGTACCACGTAGAAATTTTTAATGTTAAACCTGGTGGTACGTAAAGTTACCGCTAGGCTTTAACCCTTTAAAGACGAAGCGTATCTGTTTTATATAAGGACTCAGCGCGTACCGCGCTGTAAACACTCTCCACTTCGGTTATAAAAACCAATCTCTTAATGTTTTATAATGCAATAGTTGCTGTTTGTTCTGAGATCCACACAAAACACATAAACGCAATGTGGGCACCACGTAGAAATTTTTAATGTTAAACCTGGTCGTATGTAAAGTTACCGCTAGGCTTTAAAATGTTAATACACTCTTCCACAGAAAACACAGTGTGCGTCCATTATAAAAATGCAATTGCTGTAATAGGAAATAGTCGCCACCTGTCGTGACGATCATATGAAACGGCCATAAAGTGCGCAGTTCTTGTATTATTAACACAGGCCTGTAATGCAGTAGCCTGCTGTGCTTGAAGGGACAAATCGTCCTAACATGGCCGCAGCGCGAGCCACACTTTGCTGTATTACACCAATTTAATCTGGTGTGAGTTACATATCCACTTTCTCTTTGATAGAGATAAATAACAGAAACCCTTCAAGTAATAAATAGCTTACATCCTGAAAGGCAGTTCTAAAGTCTGCCTAAATTTCGATGGACACAACGTTAGGAACGTCACGCAAATTTCCGGACAATTTAACTCGTATTTAAATTCCAAGACACAGTGCTTTGAATGGATATTTCTAGAAATTATTATTATTGTTATTATTATTATTATTATTATTATTATTTATCGTCTTTATGAAGAGTACTTACAATTACATACCTGTAACAAACCATGCTTCTAGGGTACACAGTTTTGCAGCTATTCTGTGTTTAAAGTTTGAGCTACATTTGATGTTATTTCCCATGTTAAATATTTAGTGCTTCTACATTAGCACTTCCCGCAGTGTGTGTGCTGTGCCCAGTACAGCTGTTCTCTGTAGTTCCTTGATATCGTGCTTTCCCGGTACGCTGCTCAAGTATTTTCTGAAGGATTTTGAAATGGTTCCAGTTGCCCCTATCATTACTGGCGTCACCTTTGTTTTTACATTCCACATGGGCTCTACTTCTGTTATAAGGTCTTTGTGTACTAGAATATTTTAAGCTTTTTTCTTGATCACATTTCTGTCGCCTGAGGTTTCAGCATTTATTAACACCTACGTTCCTCTTTCATTATCACGCGTTATGATGTCAGGTTTATTGTTAGGCATGTTTCGGTTAGTTTGCATTTGTTGATTCAACAACGTGTTTGCCTTGCTTTCAGGACTTTTTCCTACTAATGTTGGTACCATTGTTCGTTGTGTAATTTTACCCCTATTTCCGTGTATACGTTAAAGTGCAGTTGAGCACACACTCTAGTATATCTGTTTATGTTCTGTGCTTTTGCCATTATTGGGCGTGTTGACGTTACGTTGCCTGCCGTGTCACCAGATTGTTGGTGCAGTGTGCACTTGCTATCTCTTTCTCTTTGTAATGTTTTTTGTTGCGTGATATTTTGTTTGTAATGCCTGGTTTTGTGCTGCTCTTGTTTCATTTCCAGTTTCTCCTTTCTGACCCCCCTCCCCTCCAACAGCCACAGGAAAGTGTCTTCTTCACCAATAAGCTGTCCGTCTATCTCTAGTTCTAATGTACTGGCCATGCATAGTTTGCTTTCTTATTTTCTCTTTACGGACTCCCGTCGTCCTGCTTTCGTGCGTTGAATGCCTTCCTTTATCGGATCACTCATCTCATTTGATTGGTTTAATTCCTCTGCAAATTCTGCTGCTCTTTTAATTGTTGAATTCGTATTTGGATGATTGCTTTCATGGCTTTTAACAATATTTACAAACTGATCTTCTCTATATTTTGTTTTCAAATATTCTGCAATGCTGGTTATGTCTGCTTTATATGTAGCTTCAACTTGTAGCCGGCCTCTTCCGCTTGTTTCCATTTTACATGGTCACTAGACACTAACAATGTATAAAAGCCACCATAAATGGCTTTTGTACATTGTTAGTGTCTTTCTAGTTTTCCTATAAATTTTTTTTTCTAATCTCCAAATTAATGATACCAAGTGTGTTTCTTAATACCGGGACGGCCAGTGCTCCCCTTGCTCTAATGTTGTTCTTGATATCAACTCGAATTTCAGTACCATTCATAATCTCCTGTTGTGTTCCTTCTTCAGTCCTTCTTTCATTTGTTTATGTTGTACACATTCACTTTGCTCAGTCCCTCGGTACTAGCATGTTTTTTCCTGTTCACACTCGTGTGTTTGTCTGTTGCTGTCGAGTATTAAATTTTGCAAGTGAACTGATTTTCCTTTATACAAAAACACTAAATCACCAACAAATGCACAAAGAGTTTTGTTCATCAATTGTAACACACTCCTACATGTTTCGACCCTGCTGGGTTATCTTCAGGGAGAACTTTCTGTTGTCGTTACACTAAGGTTGTACTTTACAGTTGAGTGAGAATGTGCTGTTGACTGTGTACTGGAGGCGTGAACTGTCTGCGGTCCGGGCCTGCAGGCCGGGACCGCAGACAGTTCACGCCTCCAGTACACAGTCAACAGCACATTCTCACTCAACTGTAAAGTACAACCTTAGTGTAACGACAACAGAAAGTTCTCCCTGAAGATAACCCAGCAGGGTCGAAACATGTAGGAGTGTGTTACAATTGATGAACAAAACTCTTTGTGCATTTGTTGGTGATTTAGTGTTTTTGTATAAAGGAAAATCAGTTCACTTGCAAAATTTAATACTCGACAGCAACAGACAAACACACGAGTGTGAACAGGAAAAAACATG
The DNA here is from genome assembly GCA_013340265.1 of Coptotermes formosanus. NCBI lineage: Eukaryota > Metazoa > Arthropoda > Insecta > Blattodea > Rhinotermitidae > Coptotermes > Coptotermes formosanus. The sequence continues at coordinate 120,669 of BLKM01000311.1, read as the reverse complement.
CTAGTACCGAGGGACTGAGCAAAGTGAATGTGTACAACATAAACAAATGAAAGAAGGACTGAAGAAGGAACACAACAGGAGATTATGAATGGTACTGAAATTCGAGTTGATATCAAGAACAACATTAGAGCAAGGGGAGCACTGGCCGTCCCGGTATTAAGAAACACACTTGGTATCATTAATTTGGAGATTAGAAAAAAAAATTTATAGGAAAACTAGAAAGACACTAACAATGTACAAAAGCCATTTATGGTGGCTTTTATACATTGTTAGTGTCTAGTGACCATGTAAAATGGAAACAAGCGGAAGAGGCCGGCTACAAGTTGAAGCTACATATAAAGCAGACATAACCAGCATTGCAGAATATTTGAAAACAAAATATAGAGAAGATCAGTTTGTAAATATTGTTAAAAGCCATGAAAGCAATCATCCAAATACGAATTCAACAATTAAAAGAGCAGCAGAATTTGCAGAGGAATTAAACCAATCAAATGAGATGAGTGATCCGATAAAGGAAGGCATTCAACGCACGAAAGCAGGACGACGGGAGTCCGTAAAGAGAAAATAAGAAAGCAAACTATGCATGGCCAGTACATTAGAACTAGAGATAGACGGACAGCTTATTGGTGAAGAAGACACTTTCCTGTGGCTGTTGGAGGGGAGGGGGGTCAGAAAGGAGAAACTGGAAATGAAACAAGAGCAGCACAAAACCAGGCATTACAAACAAAATATCACGCAACAAAAAACATTACAAAGAGAAAGAGATAGCAAGTGCACACTGCACCAACAATCTGGTGACACGGCAGGCAACGTAACGTCAACACGCCCAATAATGGCAAAAGCACAGAACATAAACAGATATACTAGAGTGTGTGCTCAACTGCACTTTAACGTATACACGGAAATAGGGGTAAAATTACACAACGAACAATGGTACCAACATTAGTAGGAAAAAGTCCTGAAAGCAAGGCAAACACGTTGTTGAATCAACAAATGCAAACTAACCGAAACATGCCTAACAATAAACCTGACATCATAACGCGTGATAATGAAAGAGGAACGTAGGTGTTAATAAATGCTGAAACCTCAGGCGACAGAAATGTGATCAAGAAAAAAGCTTAAAATATTCTAGTACACAAAGACCTTATAACAGAAGTAGAGCCCATGTGGAATGTAAAAACAAAGGTGACGCCAGTAATGATAGGGGCAACTGGAACCATTTCAAAATCCTTCAGAAAATACTTGAGCAGCGTACCGGGAAAGCACGATATCAAGGAACTACAGAGAACAGCTGTACTGGGCACAGCACACACACTGCGGGAAGTGCTAATGTAGAAGCACTAAATATTTAACATGGGAAATAACATCAAATGTAGCTCAAACTTTAAACACAGAATAGCTGCAAAACTGTGTACCCTAGAAGCATGGTTTGTTACAGGTATGTAATTGTAAGTACTCTTCATAAAGACGATAAATAATAATAATAATAATAATAATAATAACAATAATAATAATTTCTAGAAATATCCATTCAAAGCACTGTGTCTTGGAATTTAAATACGAGTTAAATTGTCCGGAAATTTGCGTGACGTTCCTAACGTTGTGTCCATCGAAATTTAGGCAGACTTTAGAACTGCCTTTCAGGATGTAAGCTATTTATTACTTGAAGGGTTTCTGTTATTTATCTCTATCAAAGAGAAAGTGGATATGTAACTCACACCAGATTAAATTGGTGTAATACAGCAAAGTGTGGCTCGCGCTGCGGCCATGTTAGGACGATTTGTCCCTTCAAGCACAGCAGGCTACTGCATTACAGGCCTGTGTTAATAATACAAGAACTGCGCACTTTATGGCCGTTTCATATGATCGTCACGACAGGTGGCGACTATTTCCTATTACAGCAATTGCATTTTTATAATGGACGCACACTGTGTTTTCTGTGGAAGAGTGTATTAACATTTTAAAGCCTAGCGGTAACTTTACATACGACCAGGTTTAACATTAAAAATTTCTACGTGGTGCCCACATTGCGTTTATGTGTTTTGTGTGGATCTCAGAACAAACAGCAACTATTGCATTATAAAACATTAAGAGATTGGTTTTTATAACCGAAGTGGAGAGTGTTTACAGCGCGGTACGCGCTGAGTCCTTATATAAAACAGATACGCTTCGTCTTTAAAGGGTTAAAGCCTAGCGGTAACTTTACGTACCACCAGGTTTAACATTAAAAATTTCTACGTGGTACCCACATTGCGTTTATGTGTTTTGTACGGATCTCAGAACAAACAGCAACTTTTGCCTTATAAAACATTAAGAGACTGGTTTTTATAACCGAAGTGGAGAGTGTTTACAGCGCGGTACGCACTGAGTCCTTATATAAAACAGATAAGCTTCGTCTTTAAAGGGTTAATATTAAAAAATTCTACGTGGTGCCCACATTGCGTTTATGTGTTTTGTACGGATCTCAGAACAAACAGCAACTTTTGCCTTATAAAACATTAAGAGACTGGTTTTTATAACCGAAGTGGAGAGTGTTTACAGCGCGGTACGCACTGAGTCCTTGTATAAAACAGACGCGCTTCGTCTTTAAAGGGTTAATGCCTAATTTTGAATTAATGACGTTATTTAAACTACAATAAATTTTATCCATTAGTGAATCATCATATTTAAACATTGTCGCAGACACACAGCGTAGTAACACTAAGATGATGCAGGAAGTGTAAGCATCACGTAACATTCAGGCGCGTTCGCGTAACCATTTTTGCCGCGGAAAAGCAATAAGTGTTACTTATTCTGAGTGTGTGTCTGTAGCCTTAGTTATACGGCATGCAAAGCGCATGCGCCGTATTATATTGCCATCTGTGGCCTGTCCGGCTGTACCATATTTTCCCACATTATCTTACAAACTTTTAGGTTTTCGGAAAATGAATTATTCAGTATGACGTACTTGGCTTTCTCTACAACATTTGTCAAAAAAGTTTTTCATTTTAAGAAGAATTCAGCGAGATATTATCATAAATGTACATAGGTCGTTTTGTAAAGTACCCGTTATTCTTGTCAAATTTTAATGAAGCTTGAACTTTATCGACAGATTTTCGAAATATACTCAAATATCAAATTTCATGAAAATTCGTCCAGTGGGAGCCGAGTTATTCCATGCGCACGGAGAGGCGGACAGCTGGACGGACAGACAGACATGATGAATCTAATAGTCGCTTTCCGCAATTTTGCGAACGCGCCTGAAAGTTGAAACAAAGCGCTGTTTGTTTTCAAAATTCAACACACGTATCGAAGGTGTAACGTGACGAAACATTTTCTGTCCAGTTTTGGAATTAGCATATCAGAGCTAATTTAAAAAGATGGAATCTGTCGTGGTGTCGTTCCGTCACTGACTAGCGTTATTAGAACTTTCGTGTGTTTGAATGTCTATAATTCAAAGAATTTCTGTTGGTGAAACTGGAATTCATAGCTTAGCTGTGAGTTGAGTCTATAATTGATAAACGTGTTAGAAATCGACGTAAGCTGTTGAAAATTCGACGCATAAATTATACTGGGGGTTGTAATAAAATGTCCAATGTGCGAACATTTTGTCAAGGTAAAGTTTCTTAACTTTCCTCTTTATTTTTTAGTAATTTCCCGACGAAGGTGTCTTCGAAATGTGGCAGCTGAAGTGTCAGGAACGCATTCTGAAGGTGCAGAGGTGGCTGCACTGCGGATACAACCGGCAGCCGCGTCACGTTGGCTGCATGGTGTATATTTCAGTAGCTGTTATTACTGAGACTAAAATCCCCCCGCTCAACAGTGGCTTATAGCCAGGGACGTAGGCGAAGTGGAACGTCTCTGCCTGTCTACAGCACCGTGCGTGTACTGCACCACACACTGATAATTACAAACACGGTACAGTTCCACTGCAGATATTCTGGTTACCTAACGGCCCGTCATGTCCATCCCAGTGGCCGCGCGGTCTAAGGCGTAGCTCTACGGCCGAGCGCTTGCTGGGATCGTTGGTTCGAATCCCACGGGGGGTATGAATTTTTTTTCTCTTGTACAGTGTTTGTGTTGTCAGGTAGAGGTCTCTCGTCGGGCTGATCGCTCGTCCAGGCGAGTCCTACCGACTGTGGTGTGTATAACTGAATGTGATTAGGAGCCTTAATAATGAGGCGGCCCTGACCCACTGGGGGCTGTTGCGCCATGGAAGGAAAAGGAGAGGAGGAAGAATAATAAGAAGAATAAGAAGAATGAGATGAATAATAAGAAGACTAGAAGAAGAGGAATAAGAAGCAGAAGAGGAATAATAATAAGAGGAATAATAATAATAATAAGATGATGAATAAGAAGAATAACAAGAATAAGAAGAGGAAGAAGAAGAGGAATAATAATAGTAAGAAGAAGAAGAAGAAGTAGAAGAAGAAGAAGCAGAAGAAGAAGAAGAAGAGGAATAATAGTAGTAAGAAGTAGAAGAAGAAGAAGAAGCAGAAGAAGAAGAAGTAGAAGAAGAAGAAGCAGAAGAAGAAGAAGAAGAGGAATAATAATAGTAAGAAGTAGAAGAAGAAGAAGAAGAAGAGGAATAATAATAGTAAGAAGTAGAAGAAGAAGAGGAAGAAGAGGAAGAAGAAGAAGAAGAAGAAGAAGAAGAAGAAGAAGAACTGCCCTTCACATGCCCCTACGACTGACACACAGGAGTCACGCCACACATATCACTGTCCAGTCAGTGTTACTGCCTGTGTAATGTTAGAATTTTCCCTGTTGAAAACTGTCTGCAGTAGAAGTTACTGCTCGTAAACGTTTCGCGTTTAAGAGCCGGTTTTGGTAAGACCAGGCGCTCTAGAGAAACGTACAAAATTTCGATCTGAACCGTTGCATTAAGTAAGGGTTATCCGCAGCCGGTGCGAGCCAGAATTAATTCGTTTTCCACAAATATTACAGTAGAATATAAATATCAAATTGACTTAACATCCTTTCAATAGGGGTAGAGATATAAATTGGGGGCAGGCCTATTTTCCCCTTTTATGTCGTCTGTACAAAGAAGGCACTAAAATGCGGGTGTATGAGAATGGAATTAAATTCATATTCATTAGAAAAAGAAGGATAAGAATTCAACATTTGAGGAGAGTGAAGCAAAGAGGGGAAACAAGGTATAATGGGACATCATCAGAAAGGCAGGAATAAAGAACGAAATGTGGGGTGCTAGGTATCGTTTTCTGTTTTGATTTAAATGGAATGAGGGCAGTAGAGTTGGGCCAGGTTTTTTTATAAGTTGTGTGGAGCACAGCCGCCATTTTGTGTGGAGCACAGCCGCCATTTTGGCCATTAAAATTACCGAACAAGACAGCCCATGCACATACAAACCTAACGCTGATGCGCGTTCGCGTAACCATTGTAACCGTGGAAAAGTAATGATTATTACATATTCTGAATGTGTGTCTGTAGCCTTAGTTATAGACCATGCAAAGCGCATACGCCGTATTATATTGTCATCTGTGGCCTGTCTGGCTTTACCGTATTCTTCCACATTATCTCATAAACGGCACGATTTGCGGAAAAACGTTTTTGAACATAAAATGTGTGTTTTGATTTTCTGTACATTCATTTCAAATATTTCTCATTCTAAAGAAGAATTAAGCGAGATGCTATCATAAATGTACACAGGTCGTTATGTAAAGTACCCTTTATTCCTGTCAGATTTTTATGAAACGTGAATTTTATCGACAGATTATTCGAAAAATACGCATATATCACATTTCATGAAAATCCGCCCAGTGGGTGCCGAGGTGTTCCATGCGAAAGGACTCACAGACAAAGGGACAGGCGGACGGGCTGACGGACGGACATGACGAAGGAGTAGTCGCTTTCTGCAGTTTTGCTAACTCGCCTGAAAGTAATTGTTGTACTAGAGAAGATACAACCCTTTGAAGACGAAGCCTGTCTGTTTTATATAAGGACTCAGTGCGTACCGCGCTGTAAACACTCTCCACTTCGGTTATAAAAGCCAGTCTTTTAATATTTTGTAAGCCAAAAGTTGCTGTTTGTTCTGAGATCCGTACAAAACACATAAACGCAATGTGGGCACCACGTAGAATTTTTTAATGTTAAACCTGGTGGTACGTAAAGTTACGGCTAGGCTTTAAACGGTTAAAGACGAAGCGTATCTGTTTTATATAAGGACTCAGTGCGTACCGCGCTGTAAACACTCTCCACTTCGGTTATAAAAGCCAGTCTTTTAATGTTTTATAAGCGAAAAGTTGCTGTTTGTTCTGAGATCCGTACAAAACACATAAACGCAATGTGGGCACCACGTAGAATTTTTTAATGTTAAACCTGGTGGTACGTAAAGTTACCGCTAGGCTTTAAACGGTTAAAGACGAAGCGTATCTGTTTTATATAAGGACTCAGTGCGTACCGCGCTGTAAACACTCTCCACTTCGGTTATAAAAGCCAGTCTTTTAATGTTTTATAAGCCAAAAGTTGCTGTTTGTTCTGAGATCCGTACAAAACACATAAACGCAATGTGGGCACCACGTAGAATTTTTTAATGTTAAACCTGGCGGTACGTAAAGTTACCGCTAGGCTTTAAAAGGTTAAGGAATTCTCCGTATGGCTGAACATGTTTCCGAATGACACAACATGAGTCGGCTGTTAACCGCATGAACGTACATCCGATACTGTGACACGTTTTAAGTACAGCGCTTATTTCCCTTCAGCAAATCGAAACGCATGCTGAAACAAACACACTTTTGTGTTTGTTTTTCAATACACGTGTGAAACTCTTTCTAAGGAAGAACATTGATTCACGATACATAGAAACAAATTGTTGAGGAAGAATTTATATCTACGAAAGGAAAATTAGGTTTAATAGAACGACGCGGAAAACCACGTAATAAATTCAAAATTTCTGCCTTTTACCAGATATTATTATGACATTAGAAACAGCAGGCGTGGACTGGGGAGTGAAGAAAAAAGAAGTGGAGGACAAACTAAAAGAATATTTCACGAAATAAAAAGGGTGTCAGTTAAAGGAGAAAGAAGGCAGGCGAAATTCAAGAGAAAGAACTAGGAGCCGTACGCGACAAAGCCAATTTAGAAACTACTGCCTAACATACCCCAGGACAAAGGCTGATTCCTCTATTAAACCGCGTATTCCCTCCAGAAATCTTCTTTCGACGGTTAGATGAAAGAATAATGCAAAAGCTTCGGGTGAACTTAAGGACACAACTGAATGATCAAATGCAGATGACTACTGATGCCAAGAAAAGCGGCTCTGTGGAGGAAGGAATCAGAATGTACTTTCCGAACGGCTCAGACGAGATGTCATTGGCATCAATACAGAATATTTCAGAAATAAGTATACAAAGTCCGTTCGTTCAATATGGGGCCTTAACTGCGTTAGTGAACTCAGAGGAACGCGATGTTTCACAGACTTCTTTACAGAGATACAGTGGACTCACGTTACACAGTGGTTACGTCCGCTCTGTAATTTTGTCTGGGCGCACCCAGAAGAAAACATTAACCTTTTGAAGCCTAGCGGTAACTTTACATACTACCAAGTTTAACCTTAAAAAACTCTACGTGGTGTCCACATTGCGTTTATGTGTTTTGTACGGATCTCAGAACAAACAACAACTCTTGCCTTATAAAACATTAAGAGATTGGTTTTTATAACCGAAGTGGAGAGTGTTTACAGCGCGGTACGCGCTGAGTCCTTATATAAAACAGATACGCTTCGTCTTTAACCTTTTAAAGCCTAGCGGTAACTTTACGTACCACCAGGTTTAACATTAAAAAATTCTACGTGGTGCCCACATTGCGTTTATGTGTTTTGTACGGGTCTCAGAACAAACAGCAACTTTTGCCTTATAAAACATTAAGAGACTGGTTTTTATAACCGAAGGGGAGTGTGTTTACAGCTCGGTACGCAATGAGTCCTTATATAAAACAGATACGTTCCGTCTTTAAAGGGTTAAGTAGAGTCGAACCCGGTTATAACGTCGTGAAAGGGACTGAACATTTTTTGTCGTTATAAACGAGTGTTGTTATAACCGAGGAGTATAATGTTCTGGTTAACAGTGACGAATTAATTGGTACCACAGAATATCTGACGCTATAGTCGAGGTGTCGTGTAAACCGATGTCGTTATAACCGGGTTCAACTTAGTTTAACTGATGTAGCAGATTATAGGACCAAGTTTCGAACACGGGAACTCAGAAATGTGAAGGATTAGTGCTACCAATTATACCGCTGATTTCGATACTGCAAACCGTGTTCTGCCCTTAACCCTTTACAGACGAAGCGTATCTGTTTTATATAAGAACTCAGTGCGTACCGCGCTGTAAACACTCTCCACTTCGCTTATAAAAACCAGTCTCTTAATGTTTTATAAGGCAAAAGTTGCTGTTTGTTCTGAGATCCGTACAAAACACATAAACGCAATGTGGGCACCACGTAGAATTTTTTTAATGTTAAACCTGGTGGTACGTAAAGTTACCGCTAGGCTTTAAAAGGTTAAAGTTGCTAGACGTTTCCTGTGTGTATTATGTACAACAATGTGTGTACAAAGACACAAGCACGACATGATGTTATGTATAAGTTTGTATATTCTGCCGACTCACCATGCCACATTCCACGAACGGTTAGAAGACATGGATGTCGAGTTCGGGGTTATACCACACTTGAGTATTACCTTGAGAATGAAGCAGGCAGCTGTAAAGTGGACCGTGCCATATGCACTCGCAAACACAGAAACAAGGAAGCATGTTAGCAACACGGGATTTATTTGAGGTTGCTTCATCAAAACGCTTATCCAGACTTTGAGGGACGTGCTGACGTCTTGACGGCGCACCTCCATTTTCCGCAAACCCTTCGCAGCAGTCGGTGAGTGCCCTGACCCCGAAGAAGTGGTGGTGGGGGGGGGGGCTGCTTCTATGACGTCACTAAACATTTGGCACAAAGAATGTCGGTTAGAACAGTGCACAGGCTGGCGCGCGCTTAGCAAGGGCTGAATTGCGGGTTGAATATTGATTTGGGACGGGGGGTTATATTGATATTATAGACTTATATTGAAAAGTTGCCACAATCATTTATAAGCCACAATTCGCGCAATTGATTTACATTATCTCAGGCAATAAAATGTCTAAATTTGAAATACCGCCATTTTTATGGCAACCTGAGCAATAATTTGCAAAGCGTAGTTGTTAAGTAAAATTTGAGGCGTTTTATTATCACGCAGGTAAAATGAATAGAAGATTTTGGTTTTAAAACTTGAAGAGAATATGTCATTTGGGGAATTAAATGTAGAAAATAGGATAATAGTAGGATACGACTTAAGGAAATGGGATGTGAGAATGCGCAGTAATACAAAGTGAATGCGCAGTAATACAAAGCGAATGCGCAGTAATACAAAGCGAATGCGCAGTAATACAAAGTGAATGCGCAGTAATACAAAGTGAATGCGCAGTAATACAAAGCGAATGCGCAGTAATACAAAGTGAATTGTGAAGGCAGTGCCACTTTATGATGCCCACGGTGGCGAAGACGTCTGTGTACAAACAGACGTCTTATGTACCTGGAATTGGAACCATTAAAGTTCAAGTTTTTTGCGTCATTTCACAAGTTTTAGGAGTTTACGTCTTGACTTCTGCAGGACAAGTTTCTTGGAAATGAGTTGAACCCTTGCCATGTAACAGTCTTGGTACGTTCCATCCCGCTGTGTTATAAGTCAAAGAAATCACGATAAATGAATTCTAGCTAACACAAACTTAGGGTTTTATTAATGATAAAAATTTTGTCGATGACACACCACATGTTTCGGTGGTGATACATAGAACAGAGCACCGGGCTTGGTGTTTTGTGTGTCCTTGTGAGATGTCACTAAGTGATGATTTAACAAGAAATATTAAATCTGTTTTGTACATAACCGGTACCTGTGGGAACACCACAATAATTCTTTAGAACTCATTCATACGTTACAGAAACTGTACAAAGTTAAAACCAATTATGACACACGGTGCTCACAGTTGTTATGGTACGGCTGTCTTGTTGTTGTTATTGTTGTTGTTGTTGTTGTTACTTCTTATGTGCAAGGCGTTACGCCTTCTGCGGGTGGAGTAGGCGTTGTGTAAACGCGCGTTGGATTCTCCTCTTTTTCTTGTGTGTTCATGCTGGTTTGTGGTTCGTTTATTTCCAGGGATGAATATCCGTAATGCAGTGGCTGTGCTACTGGTACCGTGCTTTGTACGCACTTACTGTGTACTGTCTATTCGATGATGTTTAAAAACTCACTTGCTCCTCTGACTGTATATACAGCTGATGTTGTGCTTCTTCTTTTCGGCTTGTCTCTCTGGTGGCGGATAACCCGCCTGGGTAGAACCGTGCGCGTGTTGTGCGGGCTGGCTACTGGCCGGTAGGTCTTTGGCATTCCATATATATATCCTTCATGTGACGTCACGTTGTATGATGACGTCAGTTTGTTTATCATGATTGTGTATTTATCGTTAATTTTATTGTCTTTCTTAGTTTCCAGTCATACGTAACGTAACGTAACGTAACGGTAACAGCGATAGCAACAACAACAACGACGACAACAACAACAACAACAAGAACAACAAAAGCACGACGGCCGTACCATAACAACTGTGAACACCGCGTGTCATAATTGGTTTTAACTTTGTACAGTTTCTGTAATGTATGAATGAGTTCTAAAGAATTATTGTGGTGTTCGCACAGGTACCGGTTATGTACAAAACAGTTCTAACTCTTTAAAGACGAAGCGTGTCTGTTTTAGATAAGGACTCAGTGCGTACCGCGCTGTAAACACTCTCCACTTCGGTTATAAAAACCAGTCTCTTAATGTTTTATAAGGCAAAAGTTGCTGTTTGTTCTGAGATCCGTACAAAACACATAAACGCAATGTGGGCACCACGTAGAATTTTTTAATGTTAAACCTGGTCGTATGTAAAGTTACCGCTAGGCTTTAAAAGGTTAATGTTTACAGCTCTGCATATTTAAATCCCTCTTCCTCCTTCTCCTCATCTAGTTGCAGCTTTGGTTAACAAAGATTCTTTACCGTCACTGCCGGTATTTTACATCTGATTTTACTCTCGCTTCTCCAAGCTTGTGACAGAATTTCGTTCGCTACAGAAAGCGTCATCCTGCACAGAGAATGTAATTTCGCCTATAGAAAAAAATTGAATATCCGTCATGTGTAGGTAGAAGGCGTTACGGCAGATAAGCCAGCAAATTGGTTTATGCAGGGAGAGAAGGGGGGGGGGGGGGAAGACGGATTTTTGGAAGATTCTACAAGGCAGTGCTTTCATTAAGTCCTGTTCCATCACACTTATCTACTGCTAAGTTGCTTTTAAATTTTAATTCAATAAATGTTCGTCTCTGCTTTAACCTTTCAAAGCCTAGCGGTAACTTTACGTACCACGAGGTTTAACATTAAAAAATTCTACGTGGTGCCCACATTGCGTTTATGTGTTTTGTACGGATCTCAGAACAAACAGCAACTTTTGCCTTATAAAACATTAAGAGACTGGTTTTTATAACCGAAGTGGAGAGTGTTTACAGCGCGGTACGCTCTGAGTCCTTATATAAAACAGATATGCTTCGCCTTTAAAAGGTTAAAGAAGGACATAGCTGCACTGCACTGCTATACATCAATGTGGGACGTTAAGGACAGGCAAAAGGAGAACTGGGCGACGGAATACCCCGTGGCCAGACACGTTCAAGAGAGCGGCAGGAGGACAGTGGTCACGAGCAGCCAAGAACTGGATCAAGTGGAACACACTGACACAACATTCGTAAAAGCGACATATCTAGGAATAGATCACCTAGGGATAAAACACTGGAGCTATCCCTGGGTCCACCACGAGGCGTTGTCCTCATGGGATTAATTAGGCTTATTTATTTATTTATTTATTTAACCCTTTAAAGATGAAGTGTATCCGTTTTATATAAGGACTCAGTGCGTACCGCGCTGTAAACACTCTCCACTTCGGTTATAAAAACGAGTCTCTTAATGTTTTATAAGGCAAAAGTTGCTGTTTGTTCTGAGATCCGTACAAAACACATAAACGCAATGTGGGCACCACGTAGAATGTTTGAATGTTACTCCTGATTGTACGTAAAGTTACCGCTAGGCTTGAAAAGATTAAAAGTCACTTTACAAATGACGGTCAGTCAGTCCGTCTCATTATCGAGCCCCACCTGGGGGCTCATGACCAGGTGTAAGTTAATGAATTAAACTTTGCCGTTGGTCATTCGTCTGACGCCCCCTCTGACGATAGTGCGGGTGTGTCTAGGGTATCAGAATTCGCCATTAATATACCCACCAGAGCCAATAGCTCGTTCCTAGCCGCTGGGCATTAAGGGCTGATGGGCGGAGTCAAATGCGCCTTCTGTCTGATCATGTTTTCTGATTGGATGACATGGGTCACAGGATACCAGGTCTGACCTAACTTGAAACCGCATTATGTGTTTAAGCTTTCCGTGTTTAGGCGAATTTAGTTGCTTGATTACGGTGCGGTATACGTATCCTGTTACGCTGTCATATTTACCAATATTACACTTTCTTATTTCGGCCGATCCCAGTGGCCGCGCGGTCTAAGGCGTGGGTTTGCGGCCGAATGCTTGCTGGGATCGTGGGTTCGAATCCCACCGGGGGCATGGATTTTTTTCTCTTGTACAGTGTTTGTGTTGTCAGGTAGAGTTCTCTGCGACGGGCCGATCCCTCGTCCAGAGGAGTCCTACCGACTGTGGTGTGTGTCTGAGTGTGATCAAGTGAAAATAAACAACCTCAACACCTGCTGTGAACAAGTAGGTAGAAAAGGGAAGGACTGCGAAACGAAACGCCTTCTCATTTCCCATACAATATTTGTTTAAATTTTCGTGGATTTACCCGTTAAAGACGAAGCGTATCTGTTTTATATAAGGACTCAGTGCGTACCGCGCTGTAAACACTCCACTTCGGTTATAAAAACCAGTCTCTTAGTGTTTTATAAGGCAAAGTTGCTGTTTGTTCTGAGATCCGTACAAAACACATAAACGCAATGTGGGCACCACGTAGAATTTTTTAATGTTAAACCTGGCGGTACGTAAAGTTACCGCTAGGCTTTAAAAGGTTAATAAATCAATTCTGGTGTGTTTCGAACAGAACTGCATTCAGTTTATTGTCATGATTTTTAGATTGCAGTAATTTTCCCATGAGGATGAAACCGATGCTTTGGTTTGGGCTGTTTTTTTTTATTTTAAATTTTAGTGTGCTGCATCGTGATGGTATAAGATCTGTGTCACTTGACAATGCAACGGTAAGATTCCCAGTGTGAAAGTGCCAAAGCCTACGTTTCTGTTTTTATCATGAAATATCTGAGTTTAGATATGAAATACAGTCCAGTTTTCAGACCCAGTTCACGAACTGTAAAAGTTTCCTGGTACATCAGCACGCTTCAGCATTTTTTTTTACAGCAGAAGTACAGCACGTGCGTAAAAGGAGAGAAGGCAGTAGTTTTTAAAAAGTAGCAATTGAATATACAAAGGGCATGTACTAACTTTCCTAACCACATCCACCAAACAGCTGCGTAACTAGATATAACGTTTTGTCGTTTTGTAGCAGGAAATTCTGGCAAGGACATAACAGGAAATTTATGAAATTAAACTTCTGTAACAAACCAGACGGCCTTAGGCAGATGACGCCAAATGTGTCGTCATTGTAACGTCACGATAGCACAGATACTGCATGGCGCACACTTCTTCCGGAGAATCTGATAGTTACTCAGCTTGGCGAGAAAGTCATAATATGTTTCAGCATAGCACAAAATGTGCAGGTGGCAAGTGGAATCCGTCCCATTCACATAACACGGGCGCCGCACAGCAAAGCGCTGCCACCCACATTGTTCAAAATCCCACTTTCAGTTTGTTAAACATTGCCTGTATTTATTTTCCCTATCAACTGATAGCATTTTGAAGTGAAACCCCTTCCTATCACTTCACTTCATCTCACTTCACTTTGCTTCACTTCACTTCATCTCACTTCACTTTGCTTCGCTTCATTTCGCCTGACTTTGTTTCTCGTCATTTCACTTTATTTAATGTCACTTGGCTTGGTTCACTTCACTTTACTTCACTTAACTCTGATTCACTTTACTCCACTTTGCTTAATTTCACTTCACTTCTCCTTGCTTCATTTAACTTCGCTTTGCTTCAGTTCACTTTGCTTCACTTTGCTTAATTTCACTTCACTTCTCCTTGCTTCATTTAATTTTGCTTTGCTTCAGTTCACTTTGCTTCACTTTACTCCACTTTGCTTAATTTCACTTCACTTCTCCTTGCTTCATTTAACTTCGCTTTGCTTCAGTTCACTTTGCTTCACTCCATTTTGCTTCACGTCACGTCTCTTCACTTCATTTCACTTTCCTTCACTTCTCTTTGCTTCTCATCAGTTCAGTTCACTTCACTTCACTTCAGTAACGAAGTGCAAAAATTTAGAAGAGAGTGCTCGTGGTCTAATATCAGGTTGACGCATCTCTTTTGGGACGACGCCGTGCAATGTTTTGATAGACAGGCCTGCCTACCGAAATGTCTGACAACGTGCTGTCTCCATCTGAAGGGCACTCTTCGTCACCGAAAATGGTGAGAGAATATTACTCACATTCTGCTGAGAAAGGAGTACATAAATGCCCGCAGGCTAATCATTTTTCGGTTCTGGATTTATACCCGGGAAATCCCGCGGACGAAGACAAAATTCTACGCAGTCATTTACGTTTGGTTAAATTACAGCTGAAGCCAGTAAAGCTGGTCGTTATGTGTGTGCATTACAATGGGGACCGGGGCGGTTTGCAGGGGTAGAGAGACCCCGTGTTTGGCGTTCACTGCCCACTGCCATCTGAAACCAATGTTAACCTTTTAAAGCCTAGCGGTAACTTTACATACGACCAGGTTTAACATTAAAAAATTCTACGTGGTGCCCACATTGTGTTTATGTGTTTTGTACGGATCTCAGAATAAACAGCAACTTTTGTCTTATAAAACATTAAGAGATTGGTTTTTATAACCAAAGTGGAGAGTGTTTACAGCGCGGTACGCACTGAGTCCTTATATAAAACAGATACGCTTCGTCTTTAACCTTTTAAAGCCTAGCGGTAAGATTAAAAAATTCTACTTGCTGCCCACATTGCATTTATGTGTTTTGTACGGATCTCAGAACAAACAACAACTTTTGCCTTATAAAACATTAAGAGACTGGTTTTTATAACCGAAGTGGAGAGTGTTTACAACGCGGTACGCACTGAGTCCTTATATAAAACAGATACGCTTTTTCTTTACAGGGTTAAAGTAAGTGCAAACCTACACCGTACCCTCCCCTCCGTCCCTTCATGGCATGTTATAGAGTACACTTCACTTTGTTACGGGTCTGTATTGGACGACCAGGTTTCGATTCCCGACAGGGATATTCCTCTTCTCCGACAGCTTGATTGGTTCGATATCCGTTTGGTCTTCTACGTCCGTCTCTTTTTCTGTAGGAAAGCGGGCGGAGCGTGAAGCTACCCGCTCACCTCAGACTGGTTCCTACATTAGGCCTGACAGCACGCGTAGAGTTTCGCTTGCAGTTTACTAACTTGTAGAAACAGGGAGGAACTTTATGCTGTGTACAATGTGTAGCTTCCCAGAGCAGTTATCGTACAGTTTGTGGTCTTCTGCTGTGCACCCCCCCCCCCCCCGCCGCCACGTGCAGTCTTGTAGGTGGATGATAAATTTCTGAAAAAAAAAATGCGCATCCGTTTTACGGTTGCAGTCATTTCTATCCCCAAGATAGATGCAGTATATTCCAACGAAAACTTGGTGCCCATCTACAAGACTGCACGACGTCACAACCCAAAAAGACCACAATGGATAAACCTGTAAATGTGTTTATGAATAGAAAGACGGGAGCACCTGAAGAAAACTTTTAATTTTTCAGTCACAGTAATATCGGTGGAAGTAGCACTGCACAGCGGTGCGACATATTCTCGTCATTGGCACTATAAACATGCAAGTGTGCGACTTTAGGCTCCGGCCAGTTTGACCCGATATAGAGAGCGGGGGCAGTACCCGCTGGATGGGACACCAGACGGAATTTAAAATTCTTCTTGTCGTGGCGGATAAAGTGCAATCTTGTCTGGTGTCGGGAATCGAACTATGTATTCCGGTCCATCGAGACTGAACTACGGCCGCCCACATGCTGTTACAGGCAGCCCGGCGTCCTTTGTCTCCTATTCGGTGTGGTGACGGTATGCATATACTGAGACAGCAGTGCGTCGCAGGTAACCAGCACACGTTTATATAACGGTACGGCTGATCGGGCTTTTGTATTGGCAAGGATCCAAAATTGTATTGCGCGCTCATGTTTCCGGGTTATGTCTGCACCACAGTATCTGTTCCTGACTAAGGATTTTAGGAATCTTTCCTTATTTCTCCTGGAAAAATCCGGTATTGTGGCTAATTTAGAAATTATGACAACTTGTTCCTATTTTGTATTAACTTTTCGTAATGTACAACAGTGCAATCAAATTATCCTGGCTTGCGATTTCAAACTTAAATTATTTTGATTGTACTGTTGTACATTACATGCTTATATAATTCATGTACAGCCTGATGATGGATTGATTAAAAAACGGAAACATGTAACTGTTGGCTTTTTAACAAAATCTCTGTTCGAAGGATATATAGAGTGTGCCAAAAATGTATACACATTTTAGGAAAGGAAAAAACTGTATTAAAATTGTAATACTCAATATATACCGATAACAAAAGATGAATAGAAGTCACGTTTGACTTCTGCACTTATAAGAGGTGCTGAAAGTGGTTACCATCAGCGTCTAAACGCTTCTGATTACGGCGAACCGCTGCTTGAGCAACGTCGGCCAAAGTGTCCACGTGTATCGCTGGCCATGCCGTATACATTTTTTTGGCACCCCCGGTACTTAGTGGTTTTAACACAACGCTAGGATTCATGTAAAGAAGAGATATTTCCCTCAGCCCACTGCAACCCCGTACGTGACTTCATGAAAGTTGTCCTGTACAAATAGGAGTGTTCCTCTCAATGTAACGTCCAAAAAGACAGACCGACTCGAACACAACAAATAATATTCGCTCAAATACTCAAGGTACTATACGTCCTCTTGTTATAAACCAGAAATATCATTTCTGTCTTCACACAAGCTAGCCTCTGTATTGTCTCCTGCTCAGGTGGATCCAGTCCGCTGCGTCACCACGTAGACCGATTAAGAACGCCACCTGGTGTTAGTCAGGTGCTAAGTGCACGTAGGAGTATCGTGTTCCAATTCCGTAGGTATTCTGAATGTTTGTGTGTGCTTTCTGCCGCAGATATTCACCTTGTCTTCTCACGAAGTCTTCCCAGTTTATGGGGGGATTTGCTTTTTGTGCTCTTACAAACGGAACGCACCTTGCAGATTAAGCTGAGAAATTGCCAGAAATAAATTTCCGTATGGTATAAAACGTTGAGAGGAGGAAAAGTGTGTGCTGGCATAGAAAAGAATTTAAGTGTGTTGCTTAGAACAGTGCTTTGCTTTTCGTACATTCGTTCTTCTTGCTTTTTTACCTGCAATTTTATTAAGCTTTTAAAGCCTAGCGGTAACTTTACGTACCACCCAGTTTAATATTAAAAAATTCTACGTGGTGCCCACATTGCGTTTATGTGTTTTGTACGGATCTCAGAACAAACAGCAACTTTTGCCTTATAAAACATTAAGAGACTGGTTTTTATAACCGAAGTGGAGAGTGTTTACAGCGCGGTACGCACTGAGTCCTTATATAAAACAGATACGCTTCGTCTTTAAAGGGCTTATTGGTTTCATCTCTGAGCAGTAACTCATAAAAACAATGTAAAACACCAACAAACGCACATTAGGTTTTAATGCTCTGTATTTTATATTTCTCCACTCCTACATGTTTCGGCCGTTCTGGGCCATCCTCAGGGAGATTCTCTGATAGTACTCTAAAGCGCCTATATCACCGCGGTAAGTGGTTGTCAAATTGTAACTGCTTATCCTAGTTGTTCATATTTGTGTCTTGGGTGTGTGTGTGTGTGTGCGTGCGTGCGTGTCTGTATGCGTGTTTACCTGTCTTTACCTTCACCATTTCAGCATTTGAACAATGTGACTTGTTTACACGAAATTTGGCATACACGTTATTGAATCAGAGGACACACAAACACCGACATTTCTCGTTTTGTACAAACCTGTAATAACAGCATGGCGGATGCGGATATTTTTGAGGTGGGATCGATACTGAGACCTAACGTTTCCGGCATTGAGCTAGAAACGGAAGAAATTAAGCTTTTATTGAGGTGATTTTAGTAGAATTATGAACCGACAGCATGACGGTCGGGCAGAAATTGTCGGTATCCTTCATTTTAATAGCAGTGACTAAGGAACGAGTGTAGCCACACGTGTATAAATATAGCATGGAGACAGATCACAAAACACGTAGTTACGACATGCGGAATGTTCTTGCGTGTAAAAGAATTACGAATATGGATTCGATGCGCGACCTTAAAGTTATATCCGACAAACTTAACGTTCCCGCACAAAATTAGGGCTGACGTCATAGGTTGTTGACAGAAGGAAATAAGGCAGCAACAATAATAATAATATTTATGTGGGGCTGGCAATAAGTACAGCAACGAAGAGAACTTTGCGAATTCTGCTCGGAAATACGTGTTTTTATAATTTATACCCAGCCTGAACAGAGCCTTCCATGTAGATCTTTGACTTTCAAATTAGGCGTCCTGGATATAGAAGTGAAGGCACGTTTAAAGCCGATTTTAAAATTTATAAATAAAGAAATACGTTCGTATTTCAGACGATGTTACTTCCTGCTAGAAGGTTTCTCTTTCTGAATTAATGAAAGGCCGAATAGGAAAGAGTGTATTAACCTTTTAAAGCCTAGCGGTAACTTTATGTACCACCAGGTTTAACATTAAAAAATTCTACGTGGTGCCCACATTGCGTTTATGTGTTTTGTACGGATCTCAGAACAAACAGCAACTTTTGCCTTATAAAACATTAAGAGACTGGTTTTTATAACCGAAGTGGAGAGTGTTCACAGCGCGGTACGCACTGAGTCCTTATATAAAACAGATAAGCTTCGTCTTTAAAGGGTTAAGGAACATCATCAGATCTTAAGTATGCAGTAATCGTAATGGAGTTTATAACATTGAATTTCTGACTGCCGCATAAAATGTTGGACTGTCCATTTGTCAGGGCCTTTCGTTGGACCACTCTGCTTGTAATATGTACATGTTACAAGGCGAGTGGTCCGCCGAACAAAAAACGCACTGTCTGTAAAATGTGCTAATTACTGCTCACGAACTTTGGTAGGAGTAGCCCGTTGCGATATATGGTACAGATTAACAATGATGATGATGATTATTATTATTATTATTTTGTCCTTTTCATAGTAATGGAGCACCGGTCGAATGAAATTGACAGGGAAGACCGAAATACTCGGAGAAAAACATGTCCCAGTGCCACTTTGTCCACCACAAATCCCAGATGGACTAACCCCGGGATCGAACTCGGGCCTCAGCTAACCGCCTGAGCCATGGCACGGCCAACGTGAAGTTAATAACGTGCGAATGTCATGGTGATTCATACTGAAATTTAGGGCCGCACTGCCGTACATTGTCCAAACGTGGCGAGGCAATATTGGCATTAACACAGGTCACACAGTAATGGAATTCGTAGCGTAGGATTAACTGTGAACACATAAAGATGCTTGTGTTATGGTGGAAATCACAGCTGCGTTAGAAAAGCACACATTGTTGTGAATAAACAGTATTCCATTTGATGAACAAATATGTTTTAACCAGTTGTTGTTGTTGTAGACAGACACACTGAACACTTGAAACACTTTGTTTGCTTTTGTGTATTGACGCTGTGCTCTGATTAAGTTGGATGATGTCCAGCTGTCCTGCTGACTCCATAACTGCACCAGTCTCCAGCACGGTGTACGTGACACAGGCGGACACCGAGAAATGAGCACACAAAATAGAGAAAGGATAAAACTTAGGTTGAGAAGAGCACGACGTAGCAAGCCAATGAGTGGCAACGTCAGCCACCATTCGTACAACTGAATTACTAATAATCAGTAACACTGATACATTTTGGAATTCTACTTCGTCTATCAAGCCGAGCCCAGTGGCCGCGCGGTCTAAGGCGTAGGTCTGCGGCCGAGCGCTTCTTGGGATCGTGGGTTCGAATCCCACCGGGGGCATGGATTTTTTTTCTCCTGTTCAGTGTTTGTGTTGTCAGGTAGAGGTCTCTGCGACGGGTCGATCCCTCGTCCAGAGGAGTCCTACCGACTGTGGTGTGTGTCTGAGTGTGATCAAGTGAAAATAAACAACCTCGACAACTACTGTGGATTTTTTTCTCTTGTACAGTGTTTGTGTTGTCAGGTAGAGGTCTCTGCGACAGGCCGATCCCTCGTCCAGAGGAGTCCTACCGACTGTGGTGTATGTCTGAGTGTGATCAAGTCAAAAACAAAAACCTCGACACCTGCTGTGAACAAGTAGGTTGAAGAGGGAAGGACTGCGAAACGAAACGAAACTTTGTCCAACTGCAAATGTTAATACTGGAAGCAATATATATACAAGTATGTAGATATAAGTGGAAGCAGCGCCTTTGTGAAATATAAACGCTGTATTGTGTGGTAAATTAATCCACGTATTGATACGTATTGCAAAAAATTT
>BLKM01000311.1:87429-97429 GCA_013340265.1 Coptotermes formosanus | reverse complement strand
GGCTCGTGTCTTCCCTTAAACTGTGCGTTACTTGTTGCTCCGTAGGAAAATGTGGAAGTTGTGCGCTGACGGATTCTAGCTGTCTGCAGAAATAAACTTTGAATCTCGCCTTAAAATGCCAGTTAATGTGCCACTTGTTCCACAGGGAATGAAAAGCAAAGAGATAATTCGTGCTTTGCGTGGAACAACGAACCGTCTGCAGACGCTTCATCACAAATCCTCAGTTTTATTCATGAAACCAGCTCGGCCGTTACATATTGTGTGTGGAATTAGTTCGTTGTGCGAGGGACAGCGCAGTTGCCTTTGCTTCGTGTTCCAAAAACATCGTGTCAAATATCAGTGTGACCTGGTGATAAGTTGGTACAAGTGCGCCTTACAGAAACACAAAAAAACTGAGAATTTTAACAATGGATACTTAGAGCGGTTACGTTCTGTCGCTGTTAAAGGGGAAGTACAGTGAAACCCTGTTAAGGAAATTTTGAAAACTGCAAGAAAATCCTACTTCTTAAGCGGGAAATTTCTTAAAAGGGTAATTTTAATGAAATGGGAGAATTTTGGTGCTTTTTTATCCCGACTTGTTAGGCGGAAAATTTTCTTAACCGGGTTTTTCTTAAGCGAGTTTCACTGTACTTCTGTTGTTATACCTTGCTATTCTATTAGCGAACAAAATCACAGCGTCGAGGGATATTTTAAAACTGACCACGTGGGCTTGAACAAATATCCCCTCACATTTCTGGTAAAAGCAAAAACGAATGGCGTGTAATCTGAAATGCGAAATATCCTTTTGGACTGCTTGAACCTTGAATGTGGGACGGATATTTTGTCCCGAAACGTCGGTAAATACCAACCTAAGCCGCGTAACATCACAGACGAGCTAAGATCTCAAATATTGTATATAAAGGGCATCCTATACAGGCCTCGCTAGAAGGGGATGGGGTGGCTAGCTCCACGCCCCGGCCACTTTACCCCCAGGAAAGGCCCGGTACCCGTTGTACAGGCTGGGTGGGCCCCAGGGCCGGTCTGGACGGGTGCGGAAAATCTCGGTGCCATCGGGATTAGATCCCTGGACCGTCCAATCCGTAGCGATTCGCTTTACGGACTGCGCTATCCCCGCCCACCAACTATTGCAAATACGTAATATATGAACATTCTAAAGCCGTATGGTGACTGTGTTTAGCAAGTCTCTGTGACACTGAAATACCCTTTGTTTGACTGAAACAGTGTATCTGTGTGTGTTTTTAGGCGCGTTGGCAAAATTCCGAAAAACGAATATTAGCTTTGTCATATCGGTCTCTCTGTCTGTCTGTCTGTTCGTCCGTTCGTATGGAACAACTCGGCTCACACTGCTGGGACGTTTGTGAAATTTGACATTTGAGAATTTTTCGCAAATCTGTGTAGAAATATCAAGGTTCAATAAAATCTGACAAGAATAACGGGCACTTCACATGAAGACCTGTGTACATTTATAATAACATATCTCTCACCTCTTCTTAGAATGAAAAATCTTTCTTACACAAGTTGTAGAGAAAATCAGAACACACTTTTACGTTCTATAATTTTTTTCCGAAAATCTTGCACTTTATGAGATAATGTGGAAAAATATGGTTACGTCAGAGCGGCAACAGTGGAAAAATATGGTTACGTCAGAGCGGCAACAGTGGAAAAATATGGTTACGTCAGAGCGGCAACAGTGGAAAAATATGGTTACGTCAGAGCGGCAGCAGGTAACAATACGGCACATGCGCTTTGCGTGGTGGATAACTAAGGCTAGACACAGACACACTCAGAATGTCTAATACTTGTTGCTTTTCCACGGCAACAATGCTTACGCGAACGCGTCTCAATATTCCTTTTATACGTATATTTCCTGTCGTGGTGTCATTTTCGAAATGGACATTATGTTCCTAAACCGCCTTACACGGTTATTCTCTATAATGGTAAGAGACTGGGTTATCTGTGAGGTACGTACTGAATCTTTATATATCATACAGCTGAATTTAGTCTTCAGTTAACCCTTTAAAGACGAAGCGTATCTGTTTTATATAAGGACTCGGTGCGTACCGCGCTGTAAACACTCCACTTCGGGTATAAAAACCAATCTCTTAATGTTTTATAAGGCAAAAGTTGCTGTTTGTTCTGAGATTCGTACAAAACACATAAACGCAATGTGGGCACCACGTAGAATTTTTTAATGTTAAACCTGGTGGTACGTGAAGTTACCGCTAGGCTTTAAAAGGTTAGTGTGTTCATAAAACCACCAACAGTTTATCTCCCGAGTAATTTGAGTTCAGTCCGAATCTTAACACAATAATTATTTAACCCTTTAAAGACGAAGCTTATCTGTTTTATATAAGGACTCAGTGCGTTCCGCGCTGTAAACACTCTCCAATTCGGTTATAAAAACCAATCTCTTAATGTTTTATAAGGCAAAAGTTGCTGTTTGTTCTGAGATCCGTACAAAACATAAACGCAATGTGGGCACCACGTAGAATTTTTTAATGTTAAACCTGGTGGTATGTAAAGTTACCGCTAGGCTTTAACAGGTCAAAGCCGTGCCACGGCCCAGGTGGTTAGTCACCGGAGTGTCACCGCGGAGAGCAGGTTCTATCCTGGGCCAGTTCTTGTGAGATTTGTGGTGGAAAAAGTAGCACTGGGTCAGGTTTTGTCCGAGTACTTCGGTCTTCCTCTCAGCATCTTTCCAGCAATGCTCCATACTCGTTTTCATCTATATGCTACTCTTACCAGAGGATATGCCAGCGAAACCTGGGTACCTTCAGAAAAGCAAAACTCTTTTGAAAATCAGGGATTAAAAAGGTAAAGCAATCCCACTACTACAGCCTCGACAGGCCCTGAGGGCTCCAGCAGGTTGAGGCTCCCAGATTTGAAGAGAGTCGACACATGAAGGTGGTAATGTTGGCAGCCCTAGGCACCGGCCGCCTTTACCCCCCCAGGAAATATTCCTGAAAATCAGGGAGTATGGATAGAAAATTACTTTGTGCTTTTCAGTCTTCACAGAGTTAATGGCCTGTTAATCGTGAACTGCAGTGCCTTTAAAAGGATACGTGTTTTTCTTAATAGCTTATGCATTGCTTTTTTGAGCGAAGTGCCCTCTTCCAACGATGGCCAAATAAAGACATGTAACCTCTGCTGTAGACGATTGGGAGGAGGATGTCGATGACACAGAGCGACCAGGTGGCCACAGTGCCTGCCCGAGCCCCTGAATCAGCAACTGCATCGAATTTCCTTTGTCATATAAGAGGTTTGTTAACCTTCAAAGCGTGTGAGATATCTGGGAGACCACCAGCTGATACAGGACTGCCGTATGGAAGTGACATCCTAGCCCAAGGCCGTGTTGTCCAATAAGGCGCAGTATTTTGACATCGTAAAGGATCCGTGTCCATACCACTGAACTGGATGCTGCAAGGCTTTAGGAGGGTTGATATCAGCTGACTGGGCAGTCGCAGGTGTGCCCTCGCAAGCAAAGGCGTACAGTGTGTCATGCAGCTTAGCCCTTTAAAGACGGAATGTATCTGTTTTATATAAGGACTCAGTGCGTACCGCGCTGTAAACACTCCACTTCAGTTATAAAAACCAGTCTCTTAATGTTTTATAAGGCAAAAGTTGCTGTTTGTTCTGAGATCCGTACAAAACACATAAACGCAATGTGGGCACCACGTAGAATTTTTTAATGTTAAACCTGGTGGTACGTGAAGTTACCGCTAGGCTTTAAAAGGTTAGTGTGTTCAAAAAACCACCAACAGTTTATCTGCCGAGTAATTTGAGTTCAGTCGGAATCTTAACACAATAATTATTTAACCCTTTAAAGACGAAGCGTATCTGTTTTATATAAGGACTCAGTGCGTACCGCGCTGTAAACACTCACCACTTCGATTATAAAAACCAATCTCTTAATTTTTTATAGGGCAAAAGTTGCTGTTTGTTCTGAGATCCGTACAAAACACATAAACGCAATGTGGGCACCACGTAGAATTTTTTAATGTTAAACCTGGTGGTACGTAAAGTTACCGCTAGGCTTTAAAGGGTTAAAGACGAAGCGTATCTGTTTTATGTAAGGACTCAGCGCGTACCGCGCTGTAAACACTCTCCACTTCGGTTATAAAAACCAATCTCTTAATGTTTTATAAGGCAAAAGTTGCTGTTTGTTCTGAGATCCGTACAAAACACATAAACGCAATGTGGGCACCATGTAGAATTTTTTAATGTTAAACCTGGTGGTGAGATGGCTATTGGAAAACTAAAAAGCCACAAATCACCAGGTATTGATCAGATTCCAGCAGAACTGATTAAAGCAGGGGGTAGGATTATTCGGTCTGAAATCCATAAACTTATTATTTCTATTTGGAATAAGGAGGAATTGCCTGAGGAATGGAAGGAGTCGGTCATTGTGCCTATTTATAAGAAGGGTGATAAGACAGATTGCAGTAACTATCGAGGCATATCACTTTTGTCGACTACGTACAAAATTCTATCCAACATCCTTTTGTCAAGGTTAACTCCATATGCAGAGGAAATTATTGGGGATCATCAGTGTGGATTTCGACGTAACAGGTCAACCACTGATCATATATTCAGCATTCGTCAAATACTTGAGAAAAAATGGGAATACAATGAGGCAGTGCATCAGCTATTTATAGACTTCAAGAAAGCCTATGATTCAGTTAGGAGGGAGGTCTTGTATAATATTCTCATTGAGTTCGGTATCCCCATGAAACTAGTAAGGTTAATAAAAATGTGCCTAAGTGAAACATATAGCAGAGTTCGGGTAGGCAAACATCTGTCTGACACGTTCCCTATTAAGAATGGCTTGAAACAAGGAGATGCTCTGTCGCCATTGCTTTTCAACTTTGCTTTAGAATATGCCATTAGGAGGGTTCAGGCAAACCAGGAGGGCTTGAAATTGAATGGTACACATCAGCTTCTGGTTTATGCTGATGATGTTAATATATTGGGCGGAAGCGTACATAGCATAAAGAAAAATGCAGAAGATTTAATTATTGCTAGTAAGGAGATTGGTCTAGAAGTAAATGCTGAGAAAACTAAGTACATGGTCATGTCTCGAAATCAGAATGCAGGACACAATCACAACATAAATATAGATAATAAATCCTTTGAAAGGGTGGAAGAATTCAAATATTTGGGAGCAACCCTAACGAATCGAAACTCCATTCATGAAGAAATTAAGAGCAGATTGAAGTCGGGGAATGCTTGCTATCATTCGGTGCAGAATCTTTTGTCTTCGAGGTTGCTATCCAAAAACACAAAGATTAGGGTATACAGAACTATAATTTTACCTGTTGTTCTGTATGGATGCGAAACTTGGTCTCTCACACTGAGGGAGGAACAAAGACTTAGGGTGTTCGAGAATAGGGTGCTGAGGAGGATATTTGGGCCTAAGAGGGACGAGGCGACAGGGGAGTGGAGAAGACTACATAACGAGGAACTTAATGACCTGTACTCATCACCAAATATTATTCGGGTAATCAAATCGAGAAGACTGAGATGGGCGGGGCATGTGGCACGTATGGGGGGGAGAGAGGTGCATACCGGATTTTGGTGGGGAGACCCGAGGGAAGGCGACCACTTGGGAGACCCAGGCGTAGATGGGAGGATAATATTAAGATGGATATTCGGGAAGTGGGATGGGAGGACATGAACTGGATTGATCTGGCTCAGGATAGGGACAGGTGGCGGGCTCTTGTGAATGCGGTAATGAACCTTCGGGTTCCATAAAATGCGGGGAATTTCTTGACTAGCTGAGAAACTGTTAGCTTCTCAAGAAGGCCTCTGCTCCATGGAGTTAGTTAGTTAGTTAGTTAAACCTGGTGGTACGGTAAGTTACCGCTAGGCTTTAAAAGGTTAAAGACGAAGCGTATCTGTTTTATATAAGGACTCAGCGCGTACCGCGCTGTAAACACTCTCCACTTCGGTTATAAAAACCAGTCTCTTAATGTTTTATAAGGCAAAAGTTGCTGTTTGTTCTGAGATCCGTACAAAACACATAAACGCAATGTGGGCACCACGTAGAATTTTTTAATGTTAAACCTGGTGGTACGTAAAGTTACCGCTAGGCTTTAGAAGGTTAATCTTCGCTTTCCAAAAAAAGCAGACGATTTGTGAACTATTTGAATGACTGTCAACTTCTCAAGACGCTGACAGTCACTCGCTCCACACAGTTGTTTTTGGTATACGCTGTTCCGTTTATTTCACGGCCCCCCCCCCCCCGGCTGACAATTTGCATCACAATTAGCACTCCGCGTCTACTGTTTTGTAGAGTACCACATTGATTGTATCCAACAGCATCGCGTGCGTTCTGTGTCATTCTTAATTTTCACATAGCGCGAGCGACGTTAAGTTTTACATAATTCAAGTTATTATTCTATTTGGAAAAGTACTTTCTTTTACTCCGTTGACAGCTGGGCCCGACTGCGGATTAAATGTTGCGGCTGTTCTCCAGGCGGAGATGGATATACAGAAATGCTTCCGTTTTAATGGCGTGTGTATTTTTGATATTTTTAATGTACAGGAATTGTATTGCTGTTAATTAGTACAGTACACTTACGAAAATAATCTGTCAGTAGAAAACACACTCAGTATGTGTACCACTGGCAAACACTGGCGAAAATCTCGAAGAATTGAACCTTGGTGTCAGTTGACACAAGGAACACACGTTGTTCTAGTGCGTACTCCATCTTGTCAAATAGTGAGTCAGAAAGTTACCACTGGCGGCGACACATTCTCCCAAGCCTACGTTGTGAAATATGAACAGAACTCTTTAATCTGCTTGTAGCCTTTCAGTTTATATATGCAGCTGACAGTGATGTGTCATTTTTATTGATTGTAGTCTGCAGTACCTCTGTTCAGTTCTGTAATGTAGCGACTGCAAATATACACCCTACTTTTATGTGGCTTAAAGCAGGTTTCTAACACGACTGAGCTGGCATTCAGAGACTCAGAGTTGGGGGGGGGGGGAACTTATGTAGCTACTAAGCGAAGGGGGCCGCGGTGGCACTGCGCTACAAAGCGGAAGATCGCGGGTTCGATTCCCGATGGTGTCAGTGGATTTTTTCATTGGCATAATCCTGTCGGTCGCACTATGGCCCTGGGGTCGACTCAGCCTCTAACAGAAATGAGTACCAGGAATATTTCCTGGGGGGAGGGGGGGTAAAGGCGGCCGGTGCGTATGGCTGACAACTTTACCACCTTCAAGTGCCGATTGTCTTGAAATCTGAGAGTGTCAAGCTCCTGGTACACTCAGGGCCTGTCCAGGCCTGTAATGGGACTGCTTTACCTTTTACTAAGCGAAAGGTTATATAAGCGATATATTTGGCGAATTGCGTCACATATTTAAACGTTTTATTCAGTAACTAAGTAACATCACGCACTAAATAATGGTGCGTTAAGTAGACTAAAAGAAATCAATAGCCACAATACGAACAACCAGTAAAAACTAACGACAAACAACCAACTCACCAGTACCCAAATTGAAAGCAGTTAGGCCCACGTGTAGTTGAATATAGCAACACCTAAAGCTTTCCCATAACACGTCATGAAGAATCGGGGGGGGGGGGGGGGGCGGAGTGCTGGGCTTTCGTCCTTACTTTGATTTTCGACACAATTACGACGGCAGAGGTGTCAGCCCTAAGCGCCGGCGCACTTTACCTGCAAGGAAATCCCTTGGTACTGATTTCTCTTAGGGACTGAGTGGACCCCAGAGCTACTGAATGCGCACAGTAGAAACAGGTCATTTGAAAATTTCCAGGGACCCTGCCGGGAATCTAACCCTTAACCTCCTGTCTTGTGGCGTACTGCCTCTAAGTTTAATTTAGTACTAAAACTAATTGCCGGTCCCAGTGGCCGCGCGGTCTAAGGCGTGGGTCTGCGGCCGAGCGCTTGTTGGGATCGTGGGTTCGCATCCCACCGGGGGCATGGATGTTTGTCTCTTGTACAGTGTTTGTGTTGTCAGGTAGAGGTCTCTGCGACGGGCCGATCCCTCGTCCAGAGGAGTCATACCGACTGTGGTGTGTGTCTGAGTGTGATCAAGTGAAAATAAACACCGTCGACACCTGCTGTGAACAGGTAGAAGAGGGAAGGACTGCGAAACGAAGCTAAAACTAATTAACCCTTTAAAGACGAAGCGTATCTGTTTTATATAAGGACTCAGTGCGTACCGCGCTGTAAACACTCTCCACTTCGGTTATAAAAACCAGTCACTTAATGTTTTATAAGGCAAAAGTTGCTGTTTGTTCTGAGATCCGTACAAAACACATAAACGCAATGTGGGCACCACGTAGAATTTTTTAATGTTAAACCTGGTGGTACGTAAAGTTACCGCTAGGCTTTAAAAGGCTAAGGAAAGCTAATGTTATTTCGCATAAGACCAACACAATTCATAGTGTGGATTCGGTAAAACTCGAGCCTTACCAGCTACTTTCAATGCAATAATCACGTATCGGCCCGCGCATACAAAGGCGAGTGCAGGCACACCTCCACGCATTCACAGTATCAGCACGAGGTGGGATGTGACTGGTACGTTTCAGGCCCCGCTAGATTTTCCGTGGTGCAATAATCGCTGTAACCCGCTAGACAGGAGGGCGGCGGCCCTCAGTTTCGTACTAGACGTAGCGAAGATAAAAACTGCTGTCCGTACCTGGAACCGAACACAAAATATCAAGTATGTAGTCACCTTACTTGCTTATAACGAATTGCAATATATGAACTAATCTTGAAATTGGCAACGGCCGTTAATGTAGTTGTATCTGGAGGTTTTAAATATTCACATCCCGCGGTAGATCGTGGCCAATCTGCAACACGCTAACTGCACGTTTGATTTCCACTGAGAGAAGCACTAGTAATTCAATACACGTGTAACCGAGCGGGCAAATTGCCAGATGTCAGCGCCAGCTTTACGTAATCTCGTAATTTGCAGGCTATACGCAGTTGCTGGGATATAAACCCTTCGCCATCTGCTTACTTTTTAAAGGCACCACTTTTTCTTCGCGTATTTATGAGACAGTGTTTTGTGTCTGCTGCGGAGAGGGAACAAACAAGTGTTTTCAGAAATGGTGGGGAATGTTCCTTTGATTAACTCACTAAATAACTAGCTAACTACGGTTTATAGTCCTTA
The DNA here is from genome assembly GCA_013340265.1 of Coptotermes formosanus. Taxonomy (NCBI): domain Eukaryota; kingdom Metazoa; phylum Arthropoda; class Insecta; order Blattodea; family Rhinotermitidae; genus Coptotermes; species Coptotermes formosanus. The sequence continues at coordinate 88,284 of BLKM01000311.1, read as the reverse complement.
TAAACCACATGGTTGCTGAAATAGTGAGCTATATTCAAGCTTTTCTTTAACCTTTTAAAGCCTAGCGGTAACTTTACGTACCACCCGGTTTAACATTAAAAAATTCTACGTGGTGCCCACATTGCGTTTATGTGTTTTGTACGGATCTAAGAACAAACAGCAACTTTTGCCTTATAAAACATTAAGACACTGGTTTTTATAACCGAAGTGGAGAGTGTTTACAGCGCGGTACGCACTGAGTCCTTATATAAAACAGATACGCTTCGTCTTTAAAGCCGAAGTTTCATACCTGAGCGCACAAAACTGTGTCACTGGTTTCCACTAGACGTATACTGTCCAATTGCCACGTACTGTTCCTCAGATTGCAATTTTAATGTAATCATCTAATAGTCTGGCTACTGATTTTTTTGCTTGCAGATTTTCTAACTAATATTCCGAATGAATTTCTCGTGGGGATTGCCAAACACCAAATAATTTCAGACAAATGAAATTAGTCTTTGCATGACGTAATTATCCGTACGTAACATAGAAAAGGTTAACGCAGCGTCATGAGAATTGACACGTAACTCAGTCAAATTCAACTTGTGATTGGACTGGTGAAACTTAAGGCAATAAAATTCCTTTTATGTGCTAGCATAAATTTAAAGTCAAAGTATTGCTTTTGGCTGAACACCAAGCGAAGGAAGTATAGGAGGGCGTTGAGGCGAAAATTTCACTTCTTCTGGAAAGGAAATAAAGGGAGGTTGAGTCTCCGAACAATTTATCCTGTACTTACTGGTTGTTAAGAGTTGGTGGATCCCAGGTTCTGGCAGAGAGAGAGAGAGATACAGTGTGACGGGGGGGGGGGGGGGGGGG
>BLKM01000311.1:63956-87355 GCA_013340265.1 Coptotermes formosanus | reverse complement strand
CGCCCCGCCGCCCCCCCCCCCCCCGCCCCCCGCCGCCCCCCCCCCCCCCCCCCCCCCCCCGCGCCGCAGAGAGAGAGAGAGAAGGAAAGCCTGTCTGTAGTAGAAATCGAAATGCGAACATACCACATATATCGAACACAAAACATTGAATTTTAACAACTGGGTGTCCCTTACTGTGTAGTGCCCTTAAGTGTGTGACTTCATAGCGTGTGGAACGGTTGACCTAACGTCAGTTTCTGCACACGTAACTTCATTATGACCGACAGTAACGCCATTGAACATACAGCGAGCAGCGATATATGTTACAAAGATACGCTACTTTTAAATCGATTTTGTGTAGAATGCATTGTAACACGGAGCTTGTTCGAAGTTTTATAAGAATATCAGCAGATCAGTGTGCTTAGGGTTATTAAATTCGGCAGCCATATAAACGTGTCTACGGAGTTTGTGTCTGAACTGTCACTTACAAAATTTACCAATATGGCGGTACTGCAATATTTAAGGATACTCGTGATCATTTTAAAGTAATGCCAACTTATAAATTTCAGGACACTCCTGAGCATTTTCAAGTAGTGCCAACTTATACATTTCAGGATACTCCAGATCATTTTCAAGTAGTGCCAACGTATACATTTCAGGATACTCCTGATCATTTTCAAGTAGTGCCAACTTATACATTTCAGGATACTCCAGATCATTTTCAAGTAATGCCAACTTATACATTTCAGGATACTCCAGAGCATTTTCAAGTAATGCCAACTTACACATTTCAGGATACTCTTGAACATCTTCAAGTAATGCCAACTTATACATTTCAGGATACTCCTGAACATTTTCAAGTAATGCCAACTTATACATTTCAGGATATTCCTGAACATTTTCAAGTAATGCCAACTTATACATTTCAGGATACTCCTGATGGTTGTAAGCAGTGTCAGCCACTGGATGACACTAGCGATCATTTTACAGCAGTGCAAATCTATATATCGGCGGTTGACATGCGCAGAGAACTAACCCAAATTCCGTAAATGAGTGCACGAATTGAGGTTATGTTTGCTGTAATGACTTTTGAGACAGTTGCGCTCTTCTCTTCTGACGCTGCATTAAAACTGAAGCTTATTTTTAATGTATCGTCTTCAGTGGATTCAGACACATAGCCACAAACTTGTCGCGGTTTTCCTTTCTTCCCTTAGCAGCTGTGCGTTGTTACGGGGTACAGATATTTCCTGATATGCTACTGCACTCTTGTTTTGCATTTGTTAAAGTCTTATTTTTTCTCGGGGCACGCGGTGGCATAGTTGGTTGAGGCACTGCACTACAAACCGGAAGGTCTCGGGTTCGATTCCTGATGGTGTCAGTGGAATTTTTCATTGCCATAATCCTGTCGGTCACACTATGGCCCTGGGGTCGACTCAGCCTCTAACAGAAATGAGTACCAGGAATATTTCCTGGGGGGTAAAAGCGGCCGATGCGTATGGCTGACAACCTTACCACCTTCATGTGCCGATTGTCTAGAAATCTGGGAGCCTCGACCTCCTGGAACCCTCAGGGCCTGTCCAGGCCTGTAATGGGACTGCTTTACCTTATTTTTTCTCAGTAGTGTTTCATTAAGTCCGGTGCAGTGGTTGGAGCTTATGTGAAGGCAGAAGTGTCCAACAAAATATGGCGACGTGTTCTTCTCTGGCTCTGCCGATTAGATCTAAGTTTCTGGTGCGTCTGCAACGTCCATTCAGAACTTGTAACAAAGGATTTAATGTTGATGGTCTCGCCACCGCAACGAAATATCCATACGGGACCCAGATGCTTCAAGACTGATCAAACCAGATGGTTGGGACTTGAAAGGTTGTGCCTGTGAGGGCTCCTGTGGTGAGAAAGTATTTAACACTCCAGAGTGTACAAATTGTTACAGGTGGGAAAATTTTGATGTTCATTGTCCCGGTTGGCGTGTATCAACTAAATATGTAATGGTAATAACCGTCAACAGCCAACGTTTGTAGTTACGTTCTTGATTAACCTTTTAAAGCCTGGCGGTAACTTTACGTACCGCCAGGCTTAACATTAAAAAATTCTACGTGGTGCCCACATTGCGTTTATGTGTTTTGTACGGATCTCAGAACAAACAGCAACTTTTGCCTTATAAAACATTAACAGACTGGTTTTTATAACCGAAGTGGAGAGGGTTTACAGCGCGGTACGCACTGAGTCCTTATGTAAAACAGGTACGCTTCGTCTTTAACCTTTTAAAGCCTAGCGGTACCTTTACGTATCACCAGGTTTAACATTAAAAAATTCTACGTGGTGCCCACATTGCGTTTATGTGTTTTGTACGGATCTCAGAACAAACAGCAACTTTTTCCTTACAAAACTTTAAGAGACCGGTTTTTATAACCGAAGTGGAGAGTATTTACAGCGCGGTACGCACTGAGTCCTTATATAAAACAGATACGTTTCGTCTTTAAAGGGTTAATATCAACCACTGAAGGAATAACTCTCATTAAAAGAGTCCGTTTGTGCCGCAGTTAAAGCCCAATCTGACGTCCGCGATCGAGTACAAGGCTGTTCAGATAGTTATTCTGAACCCCTGTTGACCCGGTTTCATCTGCGCTGAAAACGCGTGAAAGTGATGTTAATCATGTTATGTCAGCACTTCACACACATTGAAGAAACTGCCTACAAGTTCTCTGTTGACTCCCACAGGTCTGGCAATGGATATTCTCTCGTTGGTTAATGCAACGACAACGTATTTTTTTGTGGTTTCATAACCCTCTCTGATCAGCTTTTGAAAGCTGCTTCTTTGACGACTGAACATGACTTTTGGATTTTATTCTGTACAACTAATTAAAAATCTAGTCTTTTACGTCGTTCCTGGCGGATTCGAAGTATTTCTGCTACACTAACAGACATGAAACAGACTTTTTTTCAACAGCTGGAGGGAAAATGGACGCACAACCCAGTAATGACAGGATAGCTTTAGAAGAGTCTGAGTTGGAGCGAGTGTAAGCAAATAGTAAAACAGGGTATGTTATTTCTAGGAAGCTGCGTCGTAGCCCGTTTCCTTTCTACGTACTACCCTGATTGCTTCGCCGGGTCTTTGTTCACCCATCACTTCAACCACGATATCGTTCTTCGTCTACTTCCAAATATCTGGAAGAATCAAAACGTTAATCAAACATCCGTCACCTCGTATTTGTATTAAAAACAGAACACCATAACGCACAATTCCGGACAGTGTAACTTTTATCCAGGCACAGCTGGGTTCCCAGAAGCGTTTATGGTTGTGATTTGTCCCAACTTTAACTCTTTAAAGACGCAATGTATCTGTTTTATATAAGGACTCAGTGCGTACCGCGCTGTAAACACTCTCCACTTCGGTTATAAAAACCAGTCTCTTAATGTTTTATAAGGCAAAAGTTGCTGTTTGTTCTGAGATCCGTACAAAACATATAAACGCAATGTGGGCACCACGTAGAATTTTTAATGTTAAACCTGGTGTTACGTAAAGTTACCGCTAGGCTTTAAAAGGTTAAGATAAGATCATATTACAATAAAATTTTCTTAAAATATATAAAAATATAAAGATTATAAACATATGGTGGTCTATTATGTGACATGTAACGTGAAATGTGACGTGTTATGTCGGCCACTCTTCGACCTTATCGCATCTGTCTCCGATATTTACAGCCACCTCACTTTTGCAGTCTGAATTGTCAGACAGTACCTGCTGACGCTGACATTATCACTCCTGGTGCTTCAGAATGAAGACACACAAAACTGGCTGCAGTAACACGCAGTTCACCAACACGGCAGCAGGTCACTCACTCTTTCACTTCCCTGCAGGACTGTAGCACAGGTCTTGTTTAGGCCCGGCTATCCGAAATTATCAAACCTATCCGACATTCGCAGTAAACAAGGTTAACACGTATATGAAGAGATGAAATTCATATAACGGTTTGGTTACGGACCGTGGCACTCGCCGTGCCTAATCTTAAATTGGAGGATAATATTAAAGACGAAGCGTGTCAGTTTTATATAAGGACTCAGTGCGTACCGCGCTGTAAACACTCTCCACTTCGGTTATAAAAACCAATCTCTTAATGTTTTATAAGGCAAAAGTTGCTGTTTGTTCTGAGATCCGTACAAAACACAAACGCAATGTGGGCACCACGTAGAATTTTTTGTATGTAACGTTACCGCTAGGCTTTAAAAGGTTAAGATGCATTTGAAGAAACATAGTGTTAGTGTTTGGACACGTTTCTACTGACAGTAGTATATTAACAAATTGTTGGTTTCCGCGAAGTCGGTATTAACTTCCGGTGTCCATATAAAGAGGAAAGGGTATTTTTTTACCACTGGAAGAAGTATAGATTTGTGTAGATAAACCATTCATTATGGAGTGCGTTGCTTTGGAATGTTAGGGCGAGAGCACACCAAGGAAACTTAACACCGCAACGCAACCGCAATTTCCAAGAAGCGTTATCGGTTTCGAGTAGGAAATCAGCTGTCCGATTAGCAAACGCACATTGAGGAAACGGAGTACAGTAAAATATCCGATATCCGGCATTGGATTATCCGGACATCCCTATTAACCGGCAATTTGACAGACAGCTCCATTATATTTCACCCTTGCATTATCCTGCAGTGCCGGACGCTGTACTGCGAATTCGACCGGCTCACGCGTTGTTCCCGTTACTCCGGGCTGTGGTCAGATACTGTGGTGCGTACGATGAGTTGCTTTATTGCCTTCACCTGTTGTTACAGAGTGTTACAGTGCAGTGCCTGGAGTATTTTATCTTGGTTACGGAAGGGGCTGGTAAAGAGCGGAAAACAGGACAAGTTAAATGGTTAGGTATGTCCCTGAGGTTGCTAGGTACACCAAGATACATGCTAAGTGTACTATTCTGATATCCGGAAAATTGCGGTATCCGGCAAACCTTGGGTACGGATGTGCCAGATATCGCAGATTTTACTGTAGTTACTCGCATCTTTTTTGTGTGACTGAATACGTAGCACCAAATTGTCAAGTGTTGTGCAGTAAAAACGTCTGTAGTGCAGAGGGCAAAATACTAGAAACGAAGTAAAACTGAGAACAGATGAAGCGCGACGAAACAATATATGAAGACAAACATAACGTACAAAATCTGAACAGGATATCAACACAGCAAGCGCACCGTTAACATACGCAGGGCTTATCCGCGCTACACAACGGAAAAAATCAGTAACCAAGACCAGTGGTAAGCCAGTTACCCGAATCAATATGTGGGCATGAAATTTTAAAGTTTCATTTTCAATTTTTAACTTGTAACTTCATTTTAAGAAGCAGGTCCTAAGAGAAATTTGTAAGAAATTTTAAAGGAACATCGTAGTTTTTGCAGTTTTCCATACCGTGTACCTGTAAATCTAACATGTATTATTTTACGAACTCGTACACTGAGAAAATATACATTAGATTTTAAAACAATTCCCGACATGTTTCGGTCCATGTCACATCATGTTCAGAGGACCTATGTTAGAACAGTGGGGAACACAAAAAGCTTGCTTCGTAAAATAATACATGTTAGAACATCATAGTACTTACACAACCGTCTGCCTACATGCTACATTATCAGAAATTACAATGTTATTTTAAATATAAAAGGTAAAAGTAAAGCAATCCCATTACAGGCCTGGACAGTCCCACAGGATTCCAGGAGGTCGGGGCTCCCAGAATTTCTAGACAGTCAGGACATGAAGGTGGTAAGGTTGTCAGCCATACGCACCGGCCGCCTTTACCCCCCAGGAAATGTTCCTGGTACTCATTTCTGTTAGACGCTGAGTCGACCCCAGGGCCATAGTGCGACCGGAAGGATTATGCCAATGAAAAATTCCAGTGACACCACCGGGAGTCGAACCCGCGACTTGCCGGTTTGTAGCGCAGTGCCTCAACTAACTGCGCCAGCGCGTGCCGCCTTATTGTAAATATAGCTTGTAACATTTAAGAGATATCTCACCCTTATTTCCTTGTTTTGGTAATTAACCCTTTAATGTTGTAATTGTACTGATAAAGTTTTTTACTTTTTATATCACTATAACAATTTCTAACAGTGATGAAATTCCGAAAGCGTAGGACCTTAACCATTTTGAAATCAAAGTTTTTTTTAGCATTACATTGACCCTTTAAAGACGAAGCGTATCTGTTTTATATAAGGACTCAGTGCGTACCGCGCTGTAGACACTCTCCACTTCGGTTATAAAAACCAATCTCTTAATGTTTTATAAGGCAAAAGTTGCTGTTTGTTCTGAGATCCGTACAAAACACATAAACGCAATGTGGGCACCACGTAGAATTTTTTAATGTTAAACCTGGTTGTATGTAAAGTTACCGCTAGGCTTTAAAAGGTTAATGTCGGGGGTTGGGATCGAACGGAGACTTTAATGTACATCGGTATGTTACCCGCTGTCTGTTAACGTAAAGGCTACCGATCGAGCAAAAGTACGACTAATGCGACTTTCCGAAACTCTTCCATATGGCACAGGCCTCAGAACGCAAGCAGTATCCAGCAACATCGCGTTGTAACTGGCCATGTTGCTGCAGAATCACGCATGGCGGTAACCTGCCGGTCTTTCGTCCGATGGCGGAAGTACAACGAACGTTCATAAAATGTGGACGGCGCCGCGCTGCTGAATGTGACAACATTACCGCGACTGAATAAGTTACAGGATCGTGGTGCCAGGAAATGTGTTTATAGAGAATGAGGCGTTAAATTACCTCTGTGTAATCTAGCATTCGCCCACACACCAGGCGGGTGGTTCGTCTCTCTGAGTAGCAAACATCAGCTCCATGTGTGAAGTAGTACCACGGACTGCAATTTGGATTACGTATTCAGAGACGCGAATTTGAATGCTTTTAGGATTTGTGGTGGACAAAGTGGCACTGGGACAAGTTTTTCCCCGAGTACTTCGGTTTTCCCCTGTCAGTTTCATTCCATCGGTGCTCCATTACTGGAAAAAGGACGAAAAATAATAATCATCATCTTCATTATAGGGTTGCACAAGAAGCCTCAGGGCTGCGGTGCGTCCGTAGCGTCTGCTGCGGGGCCTTTCACCACTAAAAAAATGCGCCTATCTGATTGGCCTCGAATTTTATTTGACAGGTACGTGAGCGGTATATACGTAGGGACAGGACAAGGCGTCATCGGGGCCTCGAAACTGAAGGCTTCAATTCTGTCTTAAGCTGTGCGTATTTTAGTGACAGTATTAACCCTTTAAAGACGAAGCGTATCTGTTTTATATAAGGACTCAGTGCGTATCGCGCTGTAAACACTCTCCACTTCGGTTATAAAAACCAGTCTCTTAATGTTTTATAAGGGAAAAGTTGCTGTTTGTTCTGAGATCCGTACAAAACACATAAACGCAATGTGGGCGCCACGTAGAATTTTTTAATGTTAAACTTGGTGGTACGTAAAGTTACCGCTAGGCTTTAAATGGTTAAAGACGAAACGTATCTGTTTTATATAAAGACTCAGTGCGTATCGCGCTGTAAACACTCTCCACTTCGGTTATAAAAACCGGTCTCTTAATGTTTTATAATGCAAAAGTTGCTGTTTGTTCTGAGATCCGTACAAAACACATAAACGCAATGTGGGCACCACGTGGGAATTTTTTAATGTTAAACCTGGTGGTTCGTAAAGTTACCGCTAGGCTCTAAACGATTAATAATTTGTAACCTTCGTCACATGTGATTAGGATGAACATATGCAGGTGGGCGAGGTTGGCGAGATTCTGCAATTAGCAGGCACGGTCGACAGGGCAAACATATAAAATATAAAATAACCTAAAGAGAAGAAACCATTCAGAGGAGACACCGGCCAGTATGTGAGGAAACTCTTCGAAGACATCTGAAAGGAACAGGAAGTGAATCTTTGGGCTGAATCTGCCTGTTATGAAGACGGTCTAATGCCAGCGTACACAAATTTTCCAAGAAAGTAGAACTCATATAAAAATTCTAGGCGCCAGAAGAGTAATATCATGCAAGTTTTCTACTGAGAATCCACAAATATTATGCGCCTCTTCAAAATATTGAGTTAGTGATTCCACGCTTCCGCTGCTACGTTTATGACATCTGTGCTCGTCTGGGATATTATGCAGCGTCGAATGGTAATCCGTTACCGACGTTTCGGTACAAAGCACCCGTTCCATTTCCAAAATTCAAAAAGTCCAAGAAAAAACTCAAAGATGGGGCCGATATTTTGTCCCGAAACGTCGGTATATGATTATCACTCGATGTTGTGTAATATAACAGAACAGCGCAGATCTCAAATATTTAGTAGCCAAGGAGACCTGACGCCCGGGATTTGTGCACCCCTGTTCTAATATCAGGTTCCTGTAAGTGTAGTAACGAATCTTGTGGCTACACAAAACGTTCGGCCCTTTTTGATTAGCTTCGTAACTGATAGTTAATTGAGAAAATTCGGCTACATGAAGATGGTTCCTGCTGCCCTCACCATGCTCTTGAACGATTCAAAGGAAAGCAAAAGACAAGCCTTTCCCAGAACTCACATTTCTTATAATACCATTAACCTTTCAAAGCCTAGCGGTAACTTTACGTACCACCAGGTTTAACATTAAAAAATTCTACGTGGTGCCCACATTGCGTTTATGTGTTTTGTACGGATCTCAGAACAAACAGCAACTTTTGCCTTATAAAACATTAAGAGACTGGTTTTTATAACCGAAGTGGAGTGTGTTTACAGCGCGGTACGCACTGAGTCTATATAAAACAGATACGTTTCGTCTTTAATCTCCTCACTGCACAGTTTTCGCCAGTTTTGTATTGTTCATTCCACGCACTGTCGATAACAAATTCACAACACCCAGACCAACAAAACGCACAGTACTGTTCTTTAGATATTTTTATTACAGTATCACATTGAATTTTCCTACCTGTTTCGGTCCTCAAGGGATCTTCATCAGGGAATCAAATGTTTAGATGTAGGAGACACGATACTGAGCCTCCTACATATAAACCTAACCTAACGCACTCCGGACGACGCCACCATTGGCCAAAAATGAATTCCTGATGCTCATATTTCACAGCCACAGATCCCCTGTTAAAAAAGCCATCAACATTTCTGCATCTGATATTATTGATCGATTCTTATTGTCAACATGATCGTTTTGGTGCAGTGTTCTTGAGTTTTTAAACTTTCATCATTTTAACTATAATTTGGTGTCCCACGTTGCTTGCATCTGGTTCCTCAACACATCTTGTGCTATTCATCGCAAAAAATTCCAGAAACTTAGGTGGTATTACGTCAGCCAGACCTGCATCCGACCGTCTAGTGTCTTATCGCTCGGTGTTTTTATGTTTTCCCCTGATGATGGTGCCTCAGAGCACCGAAACATGTCCAGTTGTAACTGATATCTGTTACAAATATTCTTTTATTTGGAACTTGGGCACCAGTTGGTGTGATTATCTGTAATTTTATTTTACGATGTTTCAAAAGTAACAGGATAGAAGTCTGCTTTCAAAGTGTGACTCACAAACCACTGTTTACGAAGGACCACAATTTTGAGAGGATAAATCAAATGTAATCGTGGCAGGGTAATCCTGGATTAATTTTTTGTAGATGATAACAGTAAATATACTGCTGCATAAGTCACTTCTGCCTATAATTTCTGTCAGAATTTATTGCAAATATGCTTACTTGAAATATTCCCGCCAACCCCAGTGGTCGCGCGGTCTAAGGCGTAGGTCTGTGGCCGAGCGCTTGCTGGGATCGTGGGTTCGAATCCCACCGAGGGCATGAATTTTTTTTCTCTTGTCCAGTGTTTGTGTTGTCAGGTAGAGGTCTCTGCGACGGACCGATCCCTCGTCCAGAGGAGTCCTACCGACTGTGGTGTGTGTCTCAGTGTGATCAAGTGAAAATAAACAACCTCGACACCTGCTGTGAATTTTTTTCTCTTGTACAGTGTTTGTGTTGTCGGGTAGAGGTCTCTGCGACGGGCCGATCCCTCGTCCAGAGGAGTCCTACCGACTGTGGTGTGTGTCTCAGTGTGATCAAGTGAAAATAAACAACCTCGACACCTGCTGTGAATTTTTTCTCTTGTACAGTGTTTGTGTAGTCAGGTAGAGGTCTCTGCGACGGGCCGATCCCTCGTCCAGAGGAGCCCTACCGACTGTGGTGTGTGTCTGAGTGTGATCAAGTGAAAATAAACAACCTCGACACCTGCTGTGAATTTTTTTCTCTTGTACAGTGTTTGTGTTGTCAGGTAGAGGTCTCTGCGACGGGCCGATCCCTCGTCCAGAGGAGTCGTACCAACTGTGGTGTGTGGGTGTGATCAAGTGAAAATAAACAACCTCGACACCTGCTGTGAATTTTTTTCTCTTGTACAGTATTTGTGTTGTCAGGTAGAGGTCTCTGCGACGGGTCGATCCCTCGTCCAGAGGAGTCCTACCGACTGTGGTGTGTGTCTCAGTGTGATCAAGTGAAAATAAACAACCTCGACACCTGCTGTGAACAGGTAGAAGAGGGAAGGACTGCGATACGAAATATTCCCAGTATGATAGAGGTGATTAGCACCAGCGTAACAAGAAATTTCTCGTACCCTTTACTATCTATCTTCAGACAAATTTCCACACACGTGGTTATAACCATTCTTTACATGTAGTTATCTTCAACAGGCGTTAAATTGAAGGCAAAATTTGTGCGGCCTTTGTGTTGTTTTATTACATGCGATGATTACTCTAACTAGCTTCACTTAATTACGCCACATGCTCTGTATTCAGCCTCTGTGCCCCTCATGCAACGTCCGGTGATTGTTTGTTTATACGCGCACATCTGTGACACAGTTCCATCATCCAGGTATAATTACTGACAAGTCACCTGCAGCCCGCTTTGTACATTGTATTTCATTATTCTCTGTGTGAGAGTCCTGGTCTGCACTTCCCTTATGGCTATCATTTCTACATCAAAGATAATTCATAAACAGATTTACCTGCTCTTTACTTAACCTCCAGAGCGTACATTCAACATAAATAATATCTAAATTTTCAACAAACAAATGTCTCCATTAAAAGCCCAGCAGTCGTTATGGCAATAATCAGTTGCTGTGTGTTCTGTGAACCATATAAACTCATAAAAGCACTGTGTGGGCTAAGTGCATTGTTTGAATGTTAACCTTTTAAAGCCTAGCGGTAACTTTACGTACCGCCAGGTTTAACATTAAAAAATTCTACATGGTGCCCACATTGCGTTTATGTGTTTTGTACGGATCTCAGAACAAACAGCAACTTTTGCCTTATAAAACATTAAGAGACTGGTTTTTATAACCGAAGTGGAAAGTGTTTACAGCGCGGTACGCACTGAGTCCTTATATAAAACAGATACGCTTCGTCTTTAAAGGGTCAATGTAATGCTAAAAAAACTTTGATTTCAAAATGGTTAAGGTCCTACGCTTTCAGAATTTCATCACTGTTAGAAATTGTTATAGTGATATAAAAAGTAAAAAACTTTATCAGTACAATTACAACATTATCCCTTTAAAGACGAAGCGTATCTGTTTTATATAAGGACCCAGTGCGTACCGCGCTGTAAACACTCTCCACTTCGGTTATAAAAACCAATCTCTTAATGTTTTATAAGGCAAAAGTTGCTGTTTGTTCTGAGATCCGTACAAAACACATAAACGCAATGTGGGCACCACGTAGAATTTTTTAATGTTAAACCTGGTGGTACGTAAAGTTACCGCTAGGCTTTAAAAGGTTAATTATGTCTGCATTAACGACAGGCACTGTGTGATAGCTCATGTGAAAGTGCTGCTTAGTAGCCGAAATATGTAGTCATTATTACATGTCGTTTATTATATACTTATATATTCTGATATAGAAAGTGGCGTGTGTTGATTGTACTATCGAATTGTATTTATTTGTGAATATAATTTACAAAATGAAAAGCAAAAGTGGTAACAGCGAATTAACTGGTACCTTTGCACCTCAGATGGTAAAGTTTCAGCAATAGAACTGCCAGCACTCTAAGTACGTAAATTCGTAGAATATATAGAGTAGAAAAAAAACTACGCACAAGATTTCAGTGGCGTGATTTCCTATTAAAACATAAGCTGAAACTGTTCGTGCCGAGAGAGAGAGAGAGAGAGAGAGAGAGAGAGAATGTTATCCGAAGTGGTATATTTTAAATTGATATTAAAGAATTTGAGTAGGGGCTGAAGAAAGTGTCGGAAAATGTGTCAAGATATTTTATTACCGACTGGGACTCGAACCAAGTGCCACAAAACCCCGAGTTATACCTGTGGCATTTTTGTGTGATTTTCCGTGTGTAATTAATTTGATACGGTTTATACGGCTGTGTTTGAAAATACATAGCTACGAATAATTAACTGTCGGAACACAACACTTGTCTGCTAAAATCCACGTGCAGCTGTGTGGTTCTGCTATGTTAAGCCACCCCCAGGCTGAGTACAACTAGGGTCTATATAAAACTGGGACGTAGGGCTGTAGACGTAATCTTATTAAAAACTTAAATATTTATATACGCTAATATTATGATTACAGTTGTGCGTTCTTTTTTATAATTGTATGCAGCCTGAGGATGGTTTTACAGAGCCGAAACATGTCGTTGTGAATCTTAGTAAATAAGTGTTGTGGGTCTTCTGAGATGTTACGTAGCGTAGTTTCGTAGTTGGTTGCCGACGTTTCAGAACAACGTTATCGGTCCCATCGTCAAAGTCAACGTTTGTAACGTCCCAGAAGAGCGAAGGCGTGAACTACACCGTGGCGGAAGCCTAAAATCTCGTGTACGTGTTGTGTTAGATGGTTACGTTATCTGTGTCTGCACACGTGTAAAGTTACGGTAGCCTCCAAGAAAGACGATGCTCGTTGCTTCCTAAGATACAGACAGCTGCGTATGTGATTTCAAGGAAGCAAGAGCACAACCCGTTTGATTCCCGACACTCAGCGTTCTCTGGTAAAGAACTGACGTGTGCCAGAACCATAGCCCTATCGGCGTACTTTGCATGATGTGCCCAGCAACCCACACGACCTTGCGGGACTGCATATAGCCAGACTGTGACCGTGACCGCACGTTTCGTGACTTCTGTAGCCCAGATCGTATCTCGTGACGTGATACGTTGCCTTCTACAAAATTTGCATTTATAAGACCCGAAATTGCTAGACTCTTGACTGCAACAGCAGGCTAAGACCCGTGATATATTCGCAATGCTTTGTTTTGTGTAGGCAAAAAGATGCCTAAATGCGTGACGCAAAGGAGAGCTAAGTGGCAGGAAGTGTTTTTTCCCCTCCGAGAAATGAATAGAATTTTATATATTACTTGCTCGTGCCTAAGTTCCAAACATCGAAAGCGTAGACGAGGCTCCACACATTCTACCAAAGTTGTTACGCTTCTTTTTTGGCGCTGCCGATTTTAACCTTTTAAAGCCTAGCGGTAACTTTACGTACCACCAGGTTTAACATTAAAAAATTCTACGTGGTGCCCACATTGCGTTTATGTGTTTTGTACGGATCTCAGAACAAACAGCAACTTTTGCTTTATAAAACATTAAGAGACTGGTTTTTATAACCGAAGTGGAGAGTGTTTACAGCGCGGTACGCACTGAGTCCTTATATAAAACAGAAACGCTTCGTCTTTAAAGGGTTAAACTAATCCGATTCCCTGGATAAAGCGGGACAGTCACGTGAAGTAAATGAATTGTAGCGTGCAGCTGAGCCTATACTCAATTCCATCTGGTGTTGTGGCCAGGCCAGCAAGGCGTGTAGCTATACTCACACCACCATACGACTTTATGGAAACTTGCGTAATTAAACACAAGGGTAGAGCAGTCTTTTGTCTACGTTATGAGTATTCACACCTGGGATTGTTCAAAGTGTGGTCTTACGGGTTGTGCCTCAGTGCAGTCTTTTGGTAGGATGCCACGTTCCGGGGCAACAGGCTGCCTTCGTCTTTCATAGTTGAAGGTTCAGTTGCAAGTTTGACACTGAAGCGAGTGCGGTTACGACGCGGGATCTGTTCTTCTGGTGTGTTTCCCGTCTGCACCGCCACGGAAGTCCAAAACCTCATAGGGTTGATACGTGTTTTGACTGTGTGGGCCACCTGCCTTGCAAACTCGCTGGAACATCCAGTGGCTCGAAATACAGGGCGTTGTTGCCGGAAGAGGAACTACTCGGAGAGAACCGCAACTGTTGTGATGAAGGAAGGCATCTGTGTCTTTCGGTTTGTTTAAGCACACCTGTGTCTTCTGATGTGTTTAAGCACATCTGTGTCTTTCGGTTTGTTTAAGCACACCTGTCTTCTGATGTGTTTAAACACACCTGTGTCTTGTAATGTGTTTAAGCACACCTGTGTCTTCTGATGTGTTCAAGCACATCTGTGTCTTTCGGTTTGTTTAAGCACACCTGTCTTCTGATGTGTTTAAACACACCTGTGTCTTCTGATGTGCTTAAGCTCATCTGTGTCTTTCGGTTTGTTTAAGCACACCTGTGTCTTCTGATGTGTTCAAGCACATCTGTGTCTTCTGATGTGTTTAAGCACATCTGTGTCTTCTGATGTGCTCAAGCACATCTGTGTCGTTTGATGTGTTGAAGCACATCTTTGTCTTCTGATGTTTTAAGCACATCTGTGTCCTCTGATGTGTTTAAGCACGTCTGTGTCTTCTGATGTGTTTAAGCACATCTGTGGCTTCTGATGTGTTCAAGCATATCTGTGTGTTCTGATGTGTTTAAGCACATCTGTGTCTTGTTTTATTCTACATTTTATCACATATGTGTCTCCAATTGTGTTTAGATATATCTGCGCCTTGTGCTGCGTACGCCGGTGTCTTCTGGTTTGTTTAAACACACGGGTTTTGTGATGTGTTTATTAACACATGTGTTTTGTGATTTGTTGAAGCAATAATGTAGCCTTATATGTTCGAGCGCATCCATGCCTTTCGATGTGTTCAAGGACATACACGTGTCTTCTGTTGTGTTTGAACACATGCGTGTATTCTGTCGTGTTTAAGCATATATGTGTGTTCTGATGGATTTAAGCTCACGTGTCTTCTGGTGTTTTTAAGTGTATGTGTTTCATCTTATGTGTTTAAGCACACGTGTGTTTCTGGTGTGATTGAATGTGTAATTTGTTATCAGTGTTTCTGATTTGACTTTGGCTGTGGCGATAAACTGTGCAGGCACGTTACGACTGAACAGCGACCCCTCTTCAGCGTTTCGTGGGCCGTCCACAAAATTGTAACACCAACAACATACTTTAGCCCAGACTTCTGGCTGGTCTGTCCCCCCATAAATTTCACACACGAAGTTAAAATTGATTAATGGAGTCAAAATATTTCGAACAACGTGCGTAATATTAATTAACAATTCTATAAAACAGAGTACCCTCAAGAAATGCTTAATTAGAAGCTGTACGACCTGTACTCATCACCAAATATTATTCAGGCGACCAAATCAAGAATAATGAGATGGGCGGGGCGTGTTGCAAGTATGGAGATAAGCAGAGGTGCATACAGGATTTTGGTGGGGAAACCTGAAAAAAATAGACCACTTGGAAGACCTAGGCGTAGATGTAAGGTGATATTAAAATAAATCTTCAAGAATTTGGATGGGAGGGCATGGATTGGATTGGTCTGGCTCAGGATAGGTATAAGTGGTGGACCGTTGTGATTTCGGTAATGAACCTTCGGGTTCCATAAAATGTGGTGAATTTCTTGACTGGCTGAGGACCTGTTAGCTTCTCAGGGAGGCTGTGCTCCATGGAGTTAGTTAGTTAGTTAGTTAGTTAGTTAATTAGTTAGTTGGTTGGTTGGTTGTTTGGTTGGTTGGTTAGTTGGTTTGTTGGTTAGTTAGTTACTTAGTTGGTTAGTTGGTTGGTTGGTTAGTTGGTTGGTTGGTTGGTTGGTTGGTTGGTTGGTTGGTTGGTCGGTCGGTCGGTCCGTCGGTCGGTCGGTCAGTCAGGCAGTCAGTCAGTAGTTAGTTAGTTAGTTAGTTAGTTAGTTAGTTAGTTAGTTAGTTAGTTAGTTAGGTAGGTACGTAGGTAGGTAGAGTACCCTCGTGATAAACTCAATGGAGTAAAGTCCTTCTTGATGGGCTGACAATTAAATTTATTTATTCTCAGAACTAACTGGTCCTCTGAGGCAAAGATCGATGACAAGGCGGCACGTATGAATAGCACTGCCTGTTCAAAGGTTACAACCCTCTGGTAGCATAAAGCTGAAACACTGTTAATGTCAAAGCGTGCCATTTTACATGATTCTAAGTCAGGCCAGTGCACCTCCCTGACTTACTGTGGGTTTCCTTAAGGGTACCCATACTTTTTCGGACATTGTACACTCTGTAGGCTTTAGAATGTAACCGTTAAGGACGAAAAGAAATGCTTTATTTAAAAACCCAGTTCGTACCGTGCAGTAAACAATCTCCGTCTCGGTTATAAAAAAAGACTTACGTTTATGTAGGCCAAAATTAACTGTGCATAAGAAAAACATGAATTCACTGTGTGGGCAGAATGTAGAATTTTTTTAATTTTAAACCTGGTGGAACATAAAATAACTGCAGGGTTTTAAAAGGTTAACCCTTTAAAGACGGAACGTACCTGTTTTATATAAGGACTCAGTGCGTACCGCGCTGTAAACACTCTCCACTTCGGTTATAAAAACCGATCTCTTAACGTAGAATTTTTTAATGTTAAACGTGGTCGTATGTAAAGTTACAGCTAGGCTTTAAACGGTTAAAGAAAAAATGTGTGGCGTGGGAGATACAGGGGCAGAGGATCGCCTGGTCAAGGGATACGACAAAATATGTCTGCTTCACAACGCATTCAGATTTTCGTGTGAGTCCTTTTTTCTTGCCTTAACTTAGCAATTGCAAATTTCGGTCAGAAAATAAGTTTACAATTTCCACTTCCGGGACGTTACGCGACGGTGGGTGGCAGTTCTGTACCGAAGTTTCGGGACAAGCTATCTGTCCCGTCTTCAAGGTCCAACAAGTCCAAGGAGAAAGCTATCTTCTTGCTCTTCCTGACCATAGAGTTTGGGGCCGATAGCTTGTTCCGAAATGTCGGTACAGGCTACCGCTGAACGCTGCGTAACATCCCAGAAGAGCGCAGATCTGATCTACATCGCGGCGGAAGCCTGAAATAACAAGGTTTTGGTTCGTTATTTTCAGTTTTGATAATAGACAGTGTCCTGTATATTATTCGTACTGTCTGGTTTTTATAACATTATGAAGTAACATAGCACTTCTCAATGAGAACAGAACATTATGAAGTAACATAGCACTTCTCAATGAGAACAAAACATTATGAAGTAACATAGCACTTCTCAATGAGAACTTAACATCATGAAGTAACATAGCACTTCTCAATGAGAACATAACATTATGAAGTAACATACCATTTCTCAATAACATCATGAACTAACATAGCACTTCTCAATTAGAACATAACATTAACGTAACTGTCTATGCTTCGTTATTTCCACGGGTGATATTCAGAATAAGGCGAAGTGCAGGTGTTCTGTCGGGGACGTACACAGATAAACAGCCGGTCCCTCACATCTGTCCACGCAGTACCGCACACGGTTCCATCCTCCTTCTGTTGCCTGTATCCCCGAAACAGCCCGGAGTTCCTCGCGATTAGAGTGTCACTTTTGTAAAAGATTCTGTTTGGGTTTCATCTTAACTGTAAGTTACGACCTGAAGTTCTCGGGGCCTTTGCGACGACACTCCTAATTGATCTGTGGTTAGGCAGGTTACACGTCGGTTCTGTTCCAATATGCTTGAGTATTTATGGCCAAGTACGTCGACTGCATTCAAGATGCCATCATCTCATTGTAACTCGCATTTCGAACTGCGGCGAGGCGCAAACGAAATTGACAGAGTTAGGAAGAATCGTGTAAGGAGGATAAACGAAAAAAGGAACAGTCACTTTTTTCTTCATTTGGGCCAAATGATGCCGTCGGGAGGCCAGAGTGCATAGCGTGGAATGATTTGTTGGCGGTAACAGCGAACTGGTCAGAATGTGGAAGGAAGGGGTAGTGGAACAATTTAAGGTACTGTCCCGACATTTGGTCACGTGACTTCACGGCTGAAGTCACTCAGACGCGGGGATCATGGGTGCGAGCATAAGCGTAACGCTGGGGGGGGGGGGGGGCCACTGACCATGGATATTGGAAACTTTGTTTTACAAAGGAGTCAAATTTGACAGAGGGCAAAATTGGTCCCGTAAGATGCAAGTTTTTAATTTTCCGTTTTCTATTTTTTATTTGCCATTATTGAATTCAGCAACCAAAAAACTACTCCTAGGTTGAAAAGTGCTGGGGAGGCATTTGCTTCTCATGCCCCCCCCCCCACCCCCACGTTACAGCTGTGTGTGCGAGTACCAGTGGGATTATGTGCGTGCATGCGTGTCTACTTGTGTCCTGCGTTTTGTTGTCAGTAGGTAGAGGCCTTGTAACCGTGAGATAGGTAGGTAGGTAGGTGGGTAGGCAGATTAGATTAGATTAGATAGATAGATAGATAGATAGATAGATAGATAGATAGATAGATAGATAGATAGATAGATAGATTAGGTAGGTGGGTGGGTAGGTAGGTAGATTAGATTAGATAGACAGACATATAGACAGACAGACAGACAAACAGATAGATAGATAGATAGATAGATAGATAGATAGATAGATAGATTAGGTGGGTGGGTGGGTGGGTAGGTAGGTAGATTAGATAGATAGATAGATAGATACATACATAGATACATAGATAGATAGATAGATACATAGATACATAGATAGATAGATGGATGGATGGATAGATGGATGGATGGATGGATGGATGGATGGATGGATGGATGGATGGATGGATAGATAGATAGATTAGGTAGGTAGGTAGGTGGGTGGGTAGGTGGGTAGGTGAAGAGTAAACGGTATTCTGTGAAAAACCTGGGAAACTCACAAACAACCTTAGACAGAATAGACATTATAAGGGCAGAGATTCGAAGAGTGTACTTCCAGATTGCAAGCCAGGAACTTTAACAGTCCTGTCACTTCCCCAGCAGCCTCGGCTGCCAGGATCATACGTAATATAATACTTTCCGTGGGTCAGCAAAGGCGTCAGTCGCTGTGTCGCACTGCGCGTCGACCCGAACCTCGCAGTGTGCGTCATCACGGGGGGTTCCCGGCTTTGCCTGCGGTACTGCCATGACAGTCAACTGTCCGTGTGGCCAGTGCCTGTCATGGCACAGTGTCGGTCTGTGTTGCCAGTGCTGGTCTGCGACAAAGCACATAGACTCTGCAAATCTCACTGGATGAGAAGGAGTATGCTCTGAGTTCACTCCTGCCCTTTGATTAAGGCCGTTAATTAATCCGTAATTCTAACCTTGTCTAAATACACTAATTATAAAATTTTGAAGGCGAAGTTCTGTGGAAAATATTCGGAAGAGGAAATATCAGAATCGGGAATACTCCAGCGGGAGAAATTTCATAATGATATTAATTAATTAATTATTGTAATTAGTGATGGTTATTAAACTAAGACGGAGAGAATAATCTGACACGTAGGCAAAGACGAAACGTTACAAAATGTGTCAGACTATGCGAACGTGACATTTGTTTCGTTTCGCAGTCCTTCCCTCTTCTACCTGCTCACTGCAGGTGTCGAGGTTGTTTATTTTCACTTGATCACACTCAGACACACACATCACAGTCGGTAGGACTCCTCTAGACGAGGGATCGGCCCTTCGCAGAGACCTCTACCTGACAACACAAACACTGTACAAGAGAAAAAAATTCATGCCCCCGGTGGGATTCGAACCCACGATCCCAGCAAGCGCTCGGTCGCAGACCTACGCCTTAGACCGCGCGGCCACTGGGATCGGCGTGAACGTAAGATGCCATTCTCAAATTTAAGAACAGAGAGTATGAAAAGTCTGTGTTCGTAAGTGGACTCTACGGAAGTGGCGTGGAGTGGATTCTTATGTCTCGGACTAGGATACAATGGCCCCCCCCCCTTTTTTTAAACACTGATAGAGTTTTGAACGCCGTAAAACAGGGGATATCTTGACCAGTGGGGTACTTTGCTGCCTAAATGTAAGAAATTCCGAACAGTGTAAAATTAATTCTATCGAACACACAAATTTTGATAAATGGCAAAATTAAAATGATGAATACGTAAAAGAGATTTCGGCCCTTTCGCCTGTGTGTTTTATCTCTCAAATTAAAACTGGCTCCTTACAAAGTAGCCGCCATGTAAAGCAGGTAGCGTTGGGTGCCATAATTGAGGACAGTTTTTCGATAGACTGTTCCCCTTTCAGTTCGTCAGTGTTGCCTTCCACGGATTTAGCTGTTCGTAAATGATGACTTGGAAAGAACGCGCAAGGAGGTCTTCGTTATCCATTGCATGTTGCTACCCCTTACTTTTTGGTTATGATGGTTTTATATTGCTACACTCCATTTTCCTCGTGGTTTCCCTTTTATATTGCTATCCTCTATTTGCCTGTTAGTGACTCATTTCGTCTTTCTTCTCTGCTTTTTCCTCACCGTGATCCGTTTTATCTTGCTCCTCTGTATCTGTCTTCTCATTGTATATTTTGTGTTTCTGTTCTATATTTGCCTGGTTGTAATCCACTTTGTTTTTCTCCTCTCTATTTGCCCCTGATCTTTATATGTTTTTTTATGTTGCTACTCTTTATTTTCCTAGTTACCCGGGCCGATTTTAAAATCCGTGGCTGCGGCAATACAAAGCGCAGTGTCGACCAACTTGACTGTCACATACACTCACGCATTTAGGGACTTGTCACTAAATTTTATCCGGTTTGCCAGACTGGAGGAAACTCAGCCATGGAACGCCACAGTTATCAGAGGATCTAGAGTCTAGATTCCCAGAAACTGTAAAGTAACCGCGATACGTGACGGGCGATAGTCTAGATTCTAGATTGTACATAACCAGCGGATAGTCTAGACGGTATACTGCCTAGAGGAACTCGTCACGTAACAGTCTTGGTGTAACTAAAGACAACTTTTTGCTTTTACCAGCGCTTCTACGGATAAGGAAAATATTTGAGACCTTCGGTCTTCTGGGATGTTACACAGCTTTGAATGGTCTTTACCGACGTTTCGGGACAACATAACGTGTAGTTTGATCAAAAACGTGAGTAGCTAACTAGCATTCAACGCTGCGAAACGTCCCAGAAGAGCGAATATGTCATTTACACCGCGACGGAAGTCTGACGTCACGCATGTAAAATAGACTTTGGCTCTGTTTGTCGCCGGCCTTTCTTTATTTAACTATGTTTTTCAACTTGGTGTTATTTTAAGATTGCTGTCATAGGACGCAGTATTTTAAAATGAACTTAATATTTAGCGAGTTTTGGAAATTTCTTTCCCAAAAATTGTGTACGTTTTATTTTTTCTTGACTCCGTTCTACAGATGCAACCCAACGTAATCTACTTGAATTCCTAATGCAGGGATCCACAAATTTTTCAAAAGTCTAGAGGTTACCTCTTAATTCTAAGCGCCTGAAGGGAGATATGAAGCACGTTCCCTACTGAATGATCAGAAATCGAATATTGGGCGCAGCCCTTAAAGATTAATTTGCCATTGCTGTCTGGCGCCTGGAATTTATGTACCCGTGACCTGTGGTAAAGTAAAACCTCACACATTCCTAAACACCACGATATGAGGGAGTCCGAGCTGTGGGGACGTCAACATTTTTCACTGAATACGGTTGCCTGTGTCTCGGCTGCTGTACTCACGGGTGAAGTGCCGTGGTTGCCCGAGCGCTCTGCCGTACGCTGCCCGCGCCGTCCACACACATCTCGTAACCCGTCCTTTCACCGTCTGAGCTGTCACAGCTATTCTTGCTCATTTCACTACCCTGAATTATTAACTCTTTAAAAGACGGAACGTGTCTGTTTTATATAAGGACTCAGTGCGTACCGCGCTGTAAACACTCTCCACTTCGGTTATAAAAACCAGTCTCTTAATGTTTTATAAGGCAAAAGTTGCTGTTTGTTCTGAGATCCGTACAAAACACATAAACGCAATGTGGGCACCACGTAGAATTTTTTAATGTTAAACCTGGTGGTACGTAAAGTTACCGCTAGGCTTTAAAAGGTTAAGGACGAAGCGTATCTGTTTTATATAAGGACTCAGTGCGTACCGCGCTGTAAACACTCTCCACTTCGGTTCTAAAAACCAGTCTGTTAATGTTTTATAAGGCAAAAGTTGCTGTTTGTTCCGAGATCCGTACAAAACACATAAACGCAATGTGGGCACCACGTAGAATTTTTTAATGTTAAACCTGGTGATACGTAAAGTTACCGCTAGGCTTTAAAAGGTTAAAGACGAAACGTATCTGTTTTATATAAGGACTCAGTGCGTACCGCGCTGTAAACGCTCTCCACTTCGGTTCTAAAAACCAGTCTGTTAATGTTTTGTAAGGCAAATTTGCTGTTTGTTCCGAGATCCGTACAAAACACATAAACGCAATGTGGGCACCACGTAGAATTTTTTAATGTTAAACCTGGTGGTACGTAAAGTTACTGCTAGGTTTTAAAAGGTTAAGAATGTCACGTAAAGCACCAACTTATCGTTCACCTCTTTTCATATTTTCACCCTGTTCCCTTTACATCTAGATCTTCTCCCACACTTTGGTGTACTTTTCAAACGAATGGAACGCAGACGAGAAGCCAGTTTCAAAGAAAGGAAACACTGATAAAGTAGCAGGTATTGAATGTTTCTTAAATCATGTAAGGTTTTTTTTATTTCGGAACATAAATAGCGTCAAATAGTATGGACAGTTTGTTTTAAACAATTGGTAAGTAACGATTTGTGGTATTCGTCGGTCGTTCTTTGAGCGTGGCTTTTAGCCTTCCTTGAGGTAGTACACTGACTAGGTTACTGGGTCAACGGACAGTCAAGAAATAATGGAGATGTATTCCATCTTCACGCCCTGACATGTCATTATGGCGCCGTGCGCAGTCAATTAACCCTTTAGAGACGAAGCGTATCTGTTTTATATAAGGACTCAGTGCGTACCGCGCTGTAAACACTCTCCACTTCGGTTATATAAACCAGTCTCTTAATGTTTTATAAGGCAAAAGTTGCTGTTTGTTCTGAGATGCGTACAAAACACATTAACGCAATGTGGGCACCACGTAGAATTTTTTAATGTTAAACCTGGTCATATGTAAAGTTACCGCTAGGCTTTAACCCTTTAAAGACGAAGCGTATCTGTTTTATATAAGGACTCAGTGCGTACCGCGCTGTAAACACTCTCCACTTCGGTTATAAAAACCAGTCTCTTAATGTTTTATAAGGCAAAAGTTGCTGTTTGTTCTGAGATCCGTACAAAACACATAAACGCAATGTGGGCACCACGTAGAATTTTTTAATGTTAAACCTGGTGGTA
>BLKM01000311.1:42609-59072 GCA_013340265.1 Coptotermes formosanus | reverse complement strand
ACTCAGTGCGTACCGCGCTGTAAACACTCTCCACTTCGGTTATAAAAACCAGTCTCTTAATGTTTTATAAGGCAAAAGTTGCTGTTTGTTCTGAGATCCGTACAAAACACATAAACGCAATGTGGGCACCACGTAGAATTTTTTAATGTTAAACCTGGTGGTATGTAAAGTTACCGCTAGGATTTAAATGGTTAAAGTAGGACAATTTTGCCTTCGGTTTCCTTTTCACAAAAACGTCAGCCAGTAAATTCGTTAACATCGACGAGATTGTGATAGATACCTACCTAACACAAACATTTGGCTTTACCGCTGCTGTAACCTGCTCAGTAAGAACAGGTGTGAATAAAAATTGTGTTTTCAGTAAACCTTTAATCAACAACATGTTATACATAAAGTGCTTGTTTCCCGTTACATGTTTGTGCCTCTATCTGATGGTTTTCGTAAAAAGTCGAAACATGTAGCACGCTTTGGAGAATAAACACACTATAACAGACCGCATACCGCTCTGTTTTTGTGGTGTAATATATTAACCGTTTAAAGCCTAGCGGTAACTTTACGTACGACCAGGTTTAACATTAAAAAATTCCACGTGGTGCCCACATTGCGTTTATGTGTTTTGTACGGATCTCAGAACAAACAGCAACTTTTGCCTTATCAAGCATTAAGAGACTGGATTTTATAACCGAAGTGGAGAGTGTTTACTGCGCGGTACGCACTGAGTCCTTATATAAAACAGATACGCTTCGTCTTTAACCTTTTAAAGCCTAGCGGTAACTTTACACACCACCAGGTTTAACATCAAAAAATTCTACGTGGTGCCCACATTGCGTTTATGTGTTTTGTACGGATCTCAGAACAAACAGCAACTTTTGCCTTATAAAACATTAAGAGACTGGTTTTTATAACCGGAGTGGAGAGTGTTTACAGCGTGGTACGCACTGAGTCCTTATATAAAACAGATACGCTTCGTATTTAAAGGGTTAAGGAATAATGCAGTCAACATAAATGTCTTTTTATTATAAGAAAAATATTTGCTTTTACGCCTCGCTCTGTTTTTTAGACTATTATCAGGAGAAAATTGTACGGCATCTAAACGGAATTGTAATAATATTAAATTTTTGTAAGCAAAAGATCTCTTTCATCATCATCATCATCAGCTGTGCAGTATTAGGTGTAGTGCCTGTTCTTTATCCCTCGAGGTGAAGCCGGTCCTTCCATCTTTTCCTTGGTCGTCCTATGTTTCTCTTCCCTTTTGGCCTATATTTCAGTGCCTGTTTGGGTATCCTGTCTGTGTCCATTCTCTCTACGTGTTGTAGCCACTCTCGTTGGTACTGTTTTATTTCCAGCGCAGTGTTCTGCACTCCACGTTTCTCCCTGATGGATTGATTTTTGTCCCTGTCTAACTCAGTAATTCCTAGCAAATGTCTAAAAATTTAATTTGTGCTGCTTCCAGTCTTAATGTCTCTTTCACGGAAACAAAATAGCCATTTACCTTCCTTTTCTATATAAAATATTGTTTTGCCTGGTGATGGTGTCTTAGGTTGAAATATGTAGCCAACTGCAGAAACAGATATTGTTGTAAGACACGTAGAGTTTACTGAATTATTTTTTGAGATATTAAAATAAATAAATTTTCTGAAAATACATTTTTGATTGACGTTTCTTTTGATTGTTTGTCTTTTCACGCATCGCAACGGGATGTCTCACACGCAGACTGTCTATTAACCTTTTAAAGCCTAGCGGTACCTTTACGTATCACCAGGTTTAACATTAAAAAATTCTACGTGGTGCCCACATTGCGTTTATGTGTTTTATACGGATCTCAGAACAAACAGCAACTTTTGCCTTATAAAACATTAAGAGACTGGTTTTTATAACCGAAGTGGAGAGTGTTTACAGCGCGGTACGCACTGAGTCCTTATATAAAGCAGATACGCTTCGTCTTTAAAGGGTTAGTGAAGATGGCCGTCTTATATACTAGCAGAAATGTGCCGACGTTTCTTACAGACGTTTTATGTTAAGATATGGGGATCTACATAAAAAAGCCGCGAGAACCTGAAACCTCACAAGGTACTTATGACGCATTTCTACACGGTGGGCTACAGGTTAGCAGCTTTCAGACCCCGACACACTAAGCTTATTTTTAACCTGTGACTTCTGACCTTTGAGGCCCGGTGTACAAAATTAACCGCGACCTTAATGAGCAGACTGACCGACCGACACAGTCGACATGAAAACAGAAACGAATTGTCGTGCGTGTAGGTAACTTCCCGTAACGCTCAGCCTAGCAGTGACCTGACATAATACAAGCAGTGCGTATGTGGCTTTTGTAGGCGTTATCAAAAAAAACTGAAAAGCGAAAATTATTTCGTCTTGTGTGGTGATGGGTTTATGGACTTTATCCATTGTCCGAAGAGTAAAATGTTAAAATATTAAAAAATTAAAAATTAAAGCCTCAACGTTTCGGAAGCTGGCTCTGCTTCCGTCCTCAGGTGAATGGAGGGGGAGAAGAGATGAACATCTACTCTGTTGGGCCCCTTAGGCAGAGCTAGCCTCCCACTCCATTCACCTTAAGACGGAAGCAGAACCAGCTTCCGAAACTTTGTGATTTTAATTTTTTAATTTCTTTAATATTTTACCCTTCGGACGATGGGTAAAGTCCATAAACCCATCACCACACAATATGATACAGCATCGTCAAAACCTTTTAGAATTTCAGTATTTCGTCTTGTCTGTTCCTCCGTATGGAAGAATTCAGCTCCTTCTGGACGCATTCTCGTGAAGTTGGAGAAATTTTACTGTGACGTATCGAACAAATTCTAGTTTCTTTAAAATTGCAAGAGAACAAGAGACACTTCGCCTGGAAACCGACTCAGTTTGTGATGCTACCTTGCTGTTCACAAAAGTACGATTTGCATATAATTTGTCGCCATATGAATGCGATTTGTATTCTGGGTATAAAGCAATCCCATTACAGGCCTGGACAAGCCCTGAGGTTCCCAGGAGTTTGAGGCTCCCACATTTCTAGACAATCGGCACATGAAGGTGGTAAGGGTGTCAGTCCTAAGCACCGGCCGGCTTTACCCCCCAGGAAATATTCTTGATACTCTTTCCTGTTAGAGGCTGAGTCGACCCCAGGGCCATAGTGCGGCCGGAAGGATTATGTCAATGAAAAATTCCAATGTCACCATCGGAAATCGAACCCGCGACCTCCCAGCTTGTAGCGCAGTGCCTGAACCAACTGCGCCACCGCGTGCCTTTGAATTCTGGTTATATTAGGGGATAAATACAAGTGGTATTTATATTTAACATCTGTTGCTTTATTATAATTACAGCATGTGGTGCCACACAAATGGGTTTTGTTTTGGTGCGACATAAACTGATATCTAGAGAGAGGCCTGGTGTTCTTACCGCCCATTTTGTGCAGTTAACGATGTTTGCTTTATGCGATTTACATGATGAACAATTAATAAAAGAGAAAACTTGCAATTATAAAATTTAATATTTACTGTTTGCATCTGGGAATAAGAAAATCGGTGTGTAGATGGATTATTAACCTTTAAAGCCAACTGGTTATTTGATGCACCAACAGGTTTAACATTCAACAATTCTACGTTCTGCCCACACCGTGTATTTTTGTGTTTTTATTTATCTCAGAACAAACAGCGACTTTTGCCGTACATCACGTTAACTGATTGGTTTTTATATTCGAGATGAAAAGTGTTTACTGCGCGGTACGAACTGGGTCTTTAAATAAAACAGTTTACGCGTCGTCTTTAAAGGGTTATTGTATCTACAAATTGTGTAATAAATGTTGTTCACAAGCTAACAATTACAAAATCATTCGACGAGGTAAATTTTTGACGTTACGTATGATCGATATATTTAACAGAAATCACGTAAACGCGAAAATAAGTTCTTAAATGAAACACGAAGCGTAATCTAGTAATATTAATAACTAAGTTTAAATCGAATCTAATCTTAAGTTCTCTATAGGATCCGACTGCTTGAGTCTGCCTTCTGTTTTCCGCTAACTGCGTGACGAACTGAGATGTAAGCAAATAAAGAACACTGGAAACAGGGAGACTAATTAGTGGCAATGTTGTGGAATGTCCCATATCTGTAACAGAAATATAAAACCGTCAACTTTAAGCACACACCAGGCAAACAGCGTGATGTGGAGGCACCCATACGTACACGTTTAGCTGTCGAACGCGCAGTTCTGAAAGGGACATATATTATTTTATATTATGTAATAAAGTATACGGCCCACATGGCACAACAGCAAATGGCGGCTGATGTGAAGATCCATCCCATCTAGACAGGAAATATTCTGACACACAGAATGTATCTGAAATGCCTGGACAAGCTTCAGGAGTGAGTTCTACATACAAAAACATGGAACGAAGTTCATATCAATATACGTCCGCAAACAGATATTTTTCGAAGTGCAGGCCGCACGTTCGCGCGAATACAATCATTTACGTGTTCATCTGTAGGGAAGCTTTAACAACCTGCTGTATTTAGCTCCAATTAAAAATGAAGAGACACTTTACCGACACTATTTTTATGCCTGTCAAACCATTCGCAGCGGCCCCAGGACATTTGAAAGGGCGCGAAAATGCATGATCGGACGTGTCCACGCGTTCGTTTATTCATTTGGAGGAACTGTTGTAAATTGTGGCTTTGAGAACAATACGAGAATAACAGTTGTTTAGTTTGGAGAGAGTGTATTGTGAATGTACTGTGGTAGTTGTAAATGAAATATTACATTGTTAGCTCTTTAAAGACGAAGCGTATCTGTTTTATATAAGGACTCAGTGCGTACCGCGCTGTAAACACTCTCCACTTCGGTTATAAAAACCAGTCTCTTAATGTTTTATAAGGCAAAAGTTGCTGTTTGTTCTGAGATCCGTACAAAACACATAAACGCAATGTGGGCACCACGTAGAATTTTTTAAGGTTAAACTTGGTAGTACGTAAAGTTACCGCTAGGCTTTAAAAGGTTAATATACTTATTTCTGAATGTAGTCTTTCAAATAAACTCATCAACCGCTCATTTCCGGGCATATGTTTATGTGACGATTTTCCTTCTTTTTTATGTGAAGACATCAGGTTTTAACTTTATCCAAGTGTTTTGGTTACACCCTGTATAAAAGAAAGTCATATAAAACAGGTTAACTTACCCTTGCACACGGCATGAAGTCATATAGGGGAGTGCTGATATGGCTGCACACATTTTTAACCTCGGCGCTCGACGCATGTGAATGGCCAACCTCACTACCCGTCCGCCTTAACCTCGCGAAATGAGCCCCTGATACCTATTGATAAGAGGCTTGAGGAGCCTCAGAGACGGTCTGGACGTTTGGGAGAAGAGGTAAACATCTTGCTGCCAATCTCCCAGGCGGCAGCCTTTTCACTGCAGTGGCTGCACTGTCCCTGTTCCCACACGACGTCATGTAGACAAGTGGAACTCAGACGCAAGTGAAGACTATAAACGAACCACTGCCAATTCATGAAATTTCTTTCCTTTTCATAGTCCTTCCCTCTTCTACCTACTCACAGTAGGTGTCGAGGTTGTTTATTTTCACTTGATCACACTCAGACACACACCACAGTCTTTAGGGCTTCTCTGGACGAGGGATCGGCCCGTCGCAGAGACCTCTACCTGACAACACAAACACTGTACAAGAGAAAAAAAATTCATGCCCCCGGTGGGATTCGAACCCACGATCCCAGCAAGTGCTCGGCCGCAGACCTACGCCTTAGACCGCGCAGCCACTGGGATCGGCCCAATTTATGAAGTACGGAGGAAAATCAAAGAAACAATTTACGAAAATAATGGGAATCCTAAACAAAAATAGAATTCGGAACCTCCCTAACTTTTATTCAATAGCTACATTTGGTTAATCAGTTTTTCCAGTCAGACGCAACTTTTTTTTATGATGAAGATAATATTATTATTAAAAAGAAAAGCTGTGTCTGACTGGAAAACTGATTAATATTATGCAACACAACGGGCTTGGACATTTGAAAATTACTACATTCCGTTCTTTCTTAGCTTCAAGCAGCACTTGGCCATTCACTTAGCTGACGACGCGAAAGCACGACTGGGGGGCCGCGTTCTCTGTCAGCATGTCGTAGCTTCGAAACAGTTGAACAGCTGGAATTCGCTTGCTAAAATATTCTTCTTTCTTTGAACTTTGTCCATCATGTTAATTTCAAATCAGTACTACGTTTCTGAAGCCGTCTGTCCTTCTGTCTTCAGTTAAATGAAAACACCTACTCTTCAGAATAGCTCTTTCTAAGGGGTCAACCGGACTAAGTGCTTTCCTTTACCTGAAGACAAACGCAGAGCCGGTTTCCGTAACGCAGTGCGGACACACTCCGAAGAAAGATGACGTCCGTTAAGTCCTGTGCCATCATTACAGCCCTGCAGTGTTAAGCTGGAATTTGCATCTTATAAAACTGAAGTTCGTTTGACAGTGATATACAGGGTATACACAAAAGAATGGTGCGGTTTCAAAAGTTAACAAGAAATTTATTTCTCACCTTACACGGGCACAACGTACACCGTCAGCAGCGGCAACTGTCCAAGTTTCTCATACGCTACCAGCAGTTCGCTTCTCATGCTTACTGCGGGGCCGCGGGGCCAGTTTCCAAGATGGCGTCGCAGCAGGAGAAGGCGTTCTGCGTGCTCCGTTTTGAGGTGTCCAGATCTGCCACCCCGTTCGCCGGATCTAACACCATGCGATTTCTTTCTTTGGGGGTTCGTTAAAGACAGCGTTTACGTACCACCATTGCCCATGTCCCTCAAGGAACTTCGTGATCGGATAACGCATGCACTGCAGACCGTTACAGCGGACATGCTACACCGAGTCTGGGATGAATTTGATTACCGTGTGGATGTGTGTCGTGTGACCTAAGATGCACACATTGAAGGATTGTGATTAACGCATGAGAAACTTGGACAGCTGCCCCTGCTGACGGTGTACGTTGTGCCCGTGTAAGGTGAGAAATAAATTTCTTGTTAACTTTTGAAACCGCACTATTCTTTTGTGTATACTCTGTATATTGATAACAAACTCGTACACAAATTACGAAAGCGCGACACTCAGGGACACAAATTACTGAGTGTTGTGTTTTTATGGTTTGTGTACGAGTCGGTTATCAGCATACATGATTGAATATACGCAAGTACACGGGATGGACAGTGTTGAATTGGATTTCGCAGGTTTTATAGAAAAGGTTTGTATTTATAAAATACGGTCCATGACACAAAATGTGGGCGTCATTAAACATCTGCGTAGAAATACTATTCTGTACGTGTTTAGGTGTGCTACATATGTCACGAAATGAGAAGACATGTAAATTAAACAAATTAAATACTGTCCTCACAACTTTAATTTAAAATTATTATTTATAAAATACTAGGTTACATGTTTCGACCATCTAGGTAGTCATCATCACGCCTCATTACAGAATAGGTGGTCGAAACATGTAGCCTAGTATTTTATAAATAATAATTTTAAATTAAAGTTGTGAGGACAGTATTTAATTTGTTTAATTGTTTTAAATTGGCCGGTCCCAGTGGCTGCGTGGTCTAAGGCGTAGGCCTGCGGTCGAGCGCTTGCTGGGATCGTGGATTCGAATCCCACCGGGGGCATGGATGTTTGTCTTTACAGTGTTTGTGTTGTCAGGTAGAGGTCTCTGTGACGGGCCGATCCCTCGTCCAGAGGAGTCCTACCGAATGTGGTGTGTGTTTGAGTGTGATCAAGTGAAAATAAACAACCTCGACACCTGCTGTGAATTTTTTTCTCTTGTACAGTGTTTGTGTTGTCGGGTAGAGGTCTCTGCGACGGGCCGATCCCTCGTCCAGAGGAGTCCTACCGAATGTGGTGTGTGTCTGAGTGTGATCAAGTGAAAATAAACAACCTCGACACCTGCTGTGAACAAGTAGGTAGAAGAGGGAAGGACTGCGAAACAAACGAATTGTAAATTGAAGGTGTGAGGACGGTATTAGTTGTGTTTAAATTGTTAATCTCACGACGGTATGCAGTCTATAAAGAGAAGAAAAGTTCTGCGGCTGCTGCCCATCTCTGTCCGTCTGTACACAGTGTGACGCCACCTGCTGTGTGTTGCAGGGGTACAATAGCCGAGACAGCGTCTTGCTGCCTCTCATTCTGGGCGAAGGCCTGTTGATCCTGCTGCTAGCTGTGTGCATCTGCTACTCTGTGAGACGCCGATGGCAGAAGACACTGCGACGGGAGGCTATCGGGGTGAGTCTCAAACTGATTACCGTACAAAAATAATTTGATGACGGTTGTGATGACGATGATGATAGAGCAGTAACAATTCAATAGGGTAATTGTTTACTTACGTGCTGGTTTAACTTTTTAAAGCCTAGCGGGTACTTTACGTGCCACCAGGTTTTATATTAAAAAATTCTACGTGGTGCCCACATTGCGTTTATGTGTTTTGTACGGATCTCAGAACAAACAGCAACTTTTGCCTTATAAAACATTAAGGGACTGGTTTTTATAACCGAAGTGGAGAGTGCGTGCCGCGCAGTAAACACTCTCCACTTCGGTTCTGTTTTATATAAGGACTCAGTGCGTACCGCGATGTAAACACTCTCCACTTCGGTTATAAAAACCAGTCTCTTAATGTTTTATAAGGCAACAGTTGCTGTTTGTTCTGAGATCCGTACAAAACACACAAACGCAATGTGGACACCACGTAGAATTTTTTAATTTTAAACCTGGTCGTATGTAAAGTTACCGCTAGGCTTTAAAAGGTTAAAGGGTTTAATAGGATGAGTGTGTGTCTGTATTCTTGCCTTTGTTATTCCAGTATGCAAAGCGCATCTTTTCTGCGCAGCATTGTACTTCCATCTGTGGTCTGTCTGGCTTTACCACATTTTTCCATATTATCTCATAAACGGCAGGATTATCGGAAAAAATTACTTAACGTAAAACGTGTGTTTGGTTTACTGTACAAATTTTGTCCGAAACATTTCTTTCAAAGAAGAAATGAGCGATGTTTTGTCATGAATGTACATATCTCTTCATGTAAAGTACCTGTTATTCTTGTCAGATTTTAATGAAACTTGAATTTTCTCGACAGATTTTCGAAAAATTCTGAAATTTCATGAAAAACCCTCCAGTGGGAGTCGAGGTGTTCTATGCGGACGGACGGACATACAGGCAGAGAGACGAAAGGACGGACAGACAGACGTGACGAAGCTAACAATGCCTTTTTGCAATATTGCGGTGGCACTTAAAACACACCAAAAATAACAAGACAATAAAGGGAACCAAGCTGTCTCTGAGCAGCCTCATAATGTTCCAGCCTTGCAGTTAAACTCTGCCTTATGTACAGTACGTGCGGACTGAGCAGCATGATTTAGGTGAAACTGCTTCCCTAGGGCATTGAAACAAAAGGTAGTAAAGAAAGTGAAAAATGGCGATGAGAAAAAGTTAAACAGCTGAGTAAATGTGAATTTGTATCAAATTATTGCATTATCTGTAACGGTAATAATAATATTATTATTATTTATTTATTTAGTGACAGCTCTCTAATATTAAATTACGGAGTTGGTACAAGTAAAAAGGAGCAACAAAGAAAGAAAGAAACAAACAAACAAACAAACACACAAGATCAGGAAAGGGTAAAACCCAGGACAAAACAAAAGCGAACAGTGACGTTCAAGTGATTTAAATATCACAGTCAGGAAAAAACAAACTAAACAAAACACGCATGGCAAGGACTTGTAGTTGATGAGAATATACCGTGGTAACGTGAAACGTAATTCGTGGAAGAAAACTGTTGCTTAAATATGTCAATAATAATAATAATAATAATTTTTGGAATGTTTGTACCTGTGTCTAAATGCCACGCCACGAAGGGTGACGCGCTATACAGGGTATACACAAAAGAATGGTGCGGTGTCAAAAGTTAACTAGAAATTTATTTCTCACCTTACACGGGCACAACGTACACCGTCAGCAGCGGCAACTGTCCAAGTTTCTCACGCGTTAATCACAGTCCTTCAATGTGTGCACCCAGGGTCACACGACACACATGCACACGGTAATCAAATTCATCCCAGACTCGGTGTAGCATGTCCGCTGTAATGGTCTGCGGTACATGCGTTATCCGATCACGAAGTTCCTTGAGGGACATGGGCAATGGTGGTACGTAAACGCTGTCTTTAACGAACCCCCAAAGAAAGAAATCGCATGGTGTTAGATCCGGCGAACGGTGTGGCATACCTGGGCACCTCAAAACGGAGCACACAGAACGCCTTCTCCTGCTGCGACGCCATCTTGGAAACTGGCCCCGCGGCCCCGCAGTAAGCATGAGAAGCGAACTGCTGGTAGCGCATGAGAAACTTGGACAGTTGCCGCTGCTGACGATGTACGTTGTGCCCGTGTAAGGTGAGAAATACATTTCTTGTTAACTTTTGAAACCGCACCATTCTTTTGTGTGTATTCCCTGTACTTTGCCGTATCCAGGAAATACACCGGTCGGTATTCATTTGGCAGGAGGTTTGGTGTATTGGGTAGAGTCGGAGGGAATGTATCCTGCCTCCTGTGGTCGACAGTGCAGTCCGCAGCTATGCCGACTGAAATAGCAGTAACAGTCAGGAGTTGTTGTATAAATGATTTTCTAAGACGGTCGTTAAGTAAAACGAGAAAGCACAACATAACAAAAATACCGAAATTTTAACCCGAGAAGGCTGGCGTTTCTGTAACGCTGTAGACTTACTTGATTTTCTTTTGTTACTTCAGGAAAATACAAGATAGTATCTTCATTAGCACATAGGCGTTTTCTTCCAAACCTCTCTAATTAAGCATTCGCGAGATTTTTTTCTATTATGCTGTAAAGTCTTCAGCTCCTGATGGGGTCGTAAAATAAATATGGCAAAAGGCGAAGTCAGAGTTGCCCTATACAAAACGCGAAGGCATAAGGGGGGAGTGGAATATAGCGCCACTCATTCTTAACCATGACATCAGATTAAGGTGAATAAAATAAACATTATAAAAAATTAACATTTTCAAGCATTTATCCAGTCGGACGCTCATGCACGTGTATGTCTCCACAAGCATTCCTGCTCTTCAGATACTTGATCCCGGTGGCCGCGCGGTCTAAGGCGTAGGTCTGCGGCCGAGCGCTTGCTGGGATCGTGGGTTCGAATCCCACCGGAGGCATGAATTTTTTTTCTCTTGTACAGTGTTTGTGTTGTCAGGTAGAGGTCTCTGCGACGGGCCGATCCCTCGTCCAGAGGAGTCCTACCGACTGTGGCATGTGTCTGAGTGTGATCAAGTGAAAATAAAAACAACCTCGACACCTGCTGTGAACAGGTAGAAAAGGGAAGGACTGCGACTGGTGAAAAGGAGAAAACGTTCCAGTCAATGTAGCCGGCTTGAATGCTAGAGTTGCAGAATAGGAAGGATATTTGCGGTAGGATGGTGACAGTATCGGTGATGGAACGTCGGGCAGCAGCTCCTCAGTGAATGACATTTTTTCCGCTTATCAGTTAGTGTACATTTTATAAACGAACACCAACACCTGTTGTGTTAGGGTTCAGAGGGAACAACGTACTGTCGATCTGTTTGATTTCTCATTTATTTAATGGAGGATATATTAGTTTACAGTTTTTACAAAAACTGGCCCAAAAGCCATATATTTTAAGCCGATCTCAGGCTAGAACCATGGGCAGAACCGGAGTTTTACGTGGGACCTGCATTTTGGCAGAAACCTTACGTAGAATATATATATATATATGAACTATATTTAGACGTTACTCGCACATAAGAACTTGTGAAACAATATGGACATTCTTTTTGTGGATCATCTTCGACAGACACTGTTGGAGCTTCACTGAGTACCCGGTCGATGAAGTAACCTTTGTTTTCTATCGCTCTGCAGACGAAGCGTATCTGTTTTATATAAGGACTCAGTGCGTACCGCGCTGTAAACACTCTCCACTTCGGTTATAAAAACCAGTCTCTTAAGGTTTGTAAGGCAAAAGTTGCTGTTTGTTCTGAGATCCGTACAAAACACATAAACGCAATGTGGGCACGACGTAGAATTTTTTAATGTTAAACCTGGTGGTACGTAAAGTTACCGCTAGGCTTTAAAAGGTTAAAGACGAAGCGTGTCTGTTTTATATAAGGACTCAGTGCGTACCGCGCTGTAAACACCCCACTTCGGTTATAAAAACCAATCTCTTAATGTTTTATAAGGCAAAAGTTGCTGTTTGTTCTGAGATCCGTACAAAACACATAAACGCAATGTGGGCACCACGTAGAATTTTTTAGTGTTAAACCTGGCGGTACGTAAAGTTACCGCTAGGCTTTAAAAGGTTAAGGAGACGGAAAGTGTTTTGCACAAGAGAGGTGCAGGTCATCCTTTTGTGCCTGATAACAGTGTCCAAAGCATGTGTGACGTTGTTCGCAGTCCAGGTATGTCGACAGTAGCTGTGAAGTCTGCGTCCCATTTCTTTCCCACACACTCCTCCACGCACTGTCCTTTCTTTTGCGGGTTTATGGAGTCACAACCACAATTACAGATGTCGCAGCAGTGCAGTGTAAAACAAGTTTACTACCAACTACCTGGTAGGCAGTGAAACGTTGAGAGTTTCTCTCGCAGGCGATCCAAAAATAATTTTTCGATATCTTCGTAAGTTTTTGTTAATACCTAAATTTGTAAAACTTAGTTATATGCACCCTTGGGAAATCCTGCATTGCGTTTGGCGTGACTTCAACTTATGACCTGCTGAACAGAGTGCTACAGCCACCAGGCCACGTCATACCTGCCCCATATGTATTGTGCAGGACAGAAAATGCTTCTAATCTTCAGCATGCAAAAATGAAGACAAAGGTTTGCTGTATACACACAAAAGAACGGTGCGGTTTCAAAAGTTAACAAGAAATGTATTTCTCACCTTACACGGGCACAACGTACACCGTCAGCAGCGGCAACTGTCCAAGTTTCTCATGCGCTACCAGCAGTTCGCTTCTCATGCTTACTGCGGGGCCGCGGGGCCAGTTTCCAAGATGGCGTCGCAGCAGGAGAAGGCGTTCTGTGTGCTCCGTTTTGAGGTGTCCAGGTATGCCACACCGTTCGCCGGATCTAACACCATGCGATTTCTTTGTATGGGGGTTCGTTAAAGACAGCGTTTACGTACCACCATTGTCCATGTCCCTCAAGGAACTTCGTGATCGGATAACGCATGCACTGCAGACCATTACAGCTGACATGCTACACCGAGTCTGGGATGAATTTGATTACCGTGTGGATGTGTGTCGTGTGACCCAGGGTGCACACATTGAAGGACTGTGATTAACGCGTGAGAAACTTGGACAGTTGCCGCTGCTGGCGGTGTACGTTGTGCCCGTGTAAGGTGAGAAATAAATTTCTAGTTAACTTTTGAAACCGCACCATTCTTTTGTGTATACCACCCTGTATAGCGTGCTGGATGTCGGCATCTTGTGCGAAGTCTTCTGAGATCTTTTACATTTCCATGTCATCTTAATTATCTGACTTGTGACAAGTGCTGACAGCTAGAGAAGAGGAGGAAGACATTTGTAAAGGACGTTATTAAAAATGCAATTAAACACCCTACATCTCATTGTAATGACTGAGCTATCTGGCCTGCTGCGATGGTAAAAGGCGAAATCTGTGCCTAAACTTAATTAGCCTAATTAATGGCAACGCTGTGAAGAAGTAGGGGGGAGTGCATATAAAGTTCCACTCATTCTGAGCCTCGGAACTAAAATTAATTTTGGAACTATGAACTATCTAAGACTTGATAAGAGCAACACAGGGCGTAATAACCCTTTAAAGACGAAGCGTATCTGTTTTATATAAGGACTCAGTGCGTACCGCGCTGTAAACACTCCACTTCGGTTATAAAAACCAGTCTCCTAATGTTTTATAAGGCAAAAGTTGCTGTTTGTTCTGAGATCCGTACAAATCACATAAACGCAATGTGGGCACCACGTAGACTTTTTTAACGTTAAACCTGGTGGTACGTAAAGTTACCGCTAGGCTTTAAAAGATTAAATGTAACTGAGCTTCGCTTGTACATCCCTCTCGCCAAAAGGGACTCGTTAAATATTGACGAAGGGTCACTCGCAGTTAGACATAATTTCGATTGGCGCCGAGGCAAGCATCGCACGGACATGTCAGGCACAAAAACCACACCACCACCACAACTTAACCATCTTCCAACCGAATCCAGAGATCCTACGTTTTCTGCACGAGGGTAACACAGTGAAGTCAGACGTTGAAAAACTCCGGAGTGCGTGTAGATTTTCTGTACCAGCAGCGTGTCCTGGACAACCGAGACCACGTGGGGTCGGGCGATATCGTGCAACCCGGCCATGCCCAGGCACTTTGTTCCGAAACCAGTGACATGTCACGGATATTTGGTGGTGACGTCAGGGACCACCGAGGCTAGACCTCCGAAAAGCAATAGGTTTGGTTAGAAAACGTCGAGAGCGTCGTGGTTCCATCAGCGGCTCATGGTGTTACTTACGGAGAGGAACCGTCGATTAGCGTTCCAGCTGACAGATTGGGACCCTTTTAACGGCTACAAATTCGTCCAGAGTAATCCCCGAAAGGGTTTTATTTGAACATTCCTTATATACTCTTTAACCTTTTAAAGCCTAGCGGTAACTTTACGTACCACCAGGTTTAACATTAAAAAATTCTACGTGGTGCCCACATTGCGTTTATGTGTTTTGTACGGATCTCAGAACAAACAGCAACTTCTGCCTTATAAAACATTAAGAGACTGGTTTTTATAACCTAAGTGGAGAGTGTTTACAGCGCGGTACGCACTGAGTCCTTATATAAAACAGATACGCTTCGTCTTTAAAGTGTTAATTTAAGAGAAACAACGAGATGCCTTGTGTTGAGATTCACATATGACGTGTTAAAACATTAATTTGAACCTTTCAGCCCACCGAGACTGCTGTTTGCAGCACCTACCTTAATACTGAAAATAACGTTCAATATTTTCCGTAAGATGTGTGTGTGTGGTTAATATGATTCTCACAACCAGCACCAATTATTTGCCTGAAGTGGTTAACCATTTACACTTCAGTTTAAAACCGTTGTATTCTGAGTGGTAGGAATTGAAGTTTTAGACAGCCTTTAGATGAGTTCCAGCCTGCGAAAGTTTAAAACAGTATCAAAATGTTGAACACCTGACTGTGAATTTCATCTGCCTGTGGCCTAACTGTGTAGAGACACAGACGCGCGCTGTGGCAGCCACCGCCGGTATTTATACCGCGCCTTTGTTTCCCAGATCAATACTAGTGCTTCCGGTACAACGGTTAGTGTTAACGCCAGGAAGGTATGTACGACACGGCACTGCCAAACCAGATTCAACTTTCGTGCGATGTTATCTGTGTTGGTCTAACTTTTTTCCATAGACGTGAAAACAAGTCTGTCGTTTTAAGGAAGGACGTAGAAAGGAGGTTTCTGGTAAGAGTGCAAAGGAGAATATTAGAGGCCTATGGTAGATGAACTCAAAAAATGACTAATTTTGCAGTCCTTTCACTTTGCGAACTCTTTGCTATAGAGGCGACGAAAAAAGTTTTGTTTGCTGCATATTAATTCAGCAGGCGTGCATGATGAATTGTGGGAGATTCATAAAACATTTTATTCGGAGAATTTGAAGGTAAAGCAACTACTTGGTAGAACTAGACTTCGGTGGATGTAATGGAATTCGTATTGAAATGTATGCCTATATTAAAGAAGTATTGTGTTAAGATTCGGACTGAACTGAAATTACTCGGGAGATAAACTGTTGGTGGTTTTTTGAACAGATTAACCTTTTAAAGCCTAGCGGTATCTTTACGTACCACCAGGTCTAACATTAAAAAATTCTACGTGGTGCCCACATTGCGTTTATGTGTTTTGTACGGATCTCAGAACAAACAGCAACTTTTGCCTTATAAAACATTAAGAGACTGGTTTTTATAACCGAAGTGGAGAGTGTTTACAGCGCGGTACGCACTGAGTCCTTATATAAAACAGATACGCTTCGTCTTTAAAGGGTTAAAGCCTAGCGGTAACTTTACATATGACCAGGTTTAACATTAAAAAATTCTACGTGGTGCCCACATTGCGTTAATGTGTTTTGTACGCATCTCAGAACAAACAGCAACTTTTGCCTTATAAAACATTAAGAGACTGGTTTATATAACCGAAGTGGAGAGTGTTTACAGCGCGGTACGCACTGAGTCCTTATATAAAACAGATACGTTTCGTCTTTAACCTTTTAAAGCCTAGCGGTAACTTTACATACGACCAGGTTTAACATTAAAAAATTCTACGTGGTGCCCACATTGCGTTTATGTGTTTTGTACGGATCTCAGAACAAACAGCAACTTTTGCCTTATAAAACATTAAGAGACTGGTTTTTATAACCGAAGTGGAGAGTG
>BLKM01000311.1:23686-37701 GCA_013340265.1 Coptotermes formosanus | reverse complement strand
GTCTTTAACCTTTTAAAGCCTAGCGGTAACTTTACACACGACCAGGTTTAACATTAAAAAATTCTACGTGGTGCCCACATTGCGTTTATGTGTTTTGTACGGATCTCAGAACAAACAGCAACTTTTGCCTTATAAAACATTAAGAGATTGGTTTTTATAACCGAAGTGGAGAGTGTTTACAGCGCGGTACGCACTGAGTCCTTAAATAAAACAGATACGCTTCGTCTTTAAAGGGTTAATGAAACGTCGGGCTACTTAAATGCTACAATTTCTGCTCAGATGAGCGAAATTTGGTTTCTTAAGGATTACTTCGTCTCGTATATTTACAGTAACATTCCAACTGCTTGTGTTTGTGGGAGAGAGAGTACAAAATGCGTGGGCTGAGAAGTGTAAAATGTGTGAGACTAAAAGGAACACGCTGTATATGTGAAACTTGTAACGTGACGACATAGTGAAAAGAATGCCTTGTTGTATGAACCCTGTACCTTTCCGCCATGTTGTCAAGACTAAGTGTATGTGTGAATCTTATACGGCCACTCCCCGCCGTACATAA
The DNA here is from genome assembly GCA_013340265.1 of Coptotermes formosanus. Lineage (NCBI taxonomy): Eukaryota > Metazoa > Arthropoda > Insecta > Blattodea > Rhinotermitidae > Coptotermes > Coptotermes formosanus. The sequence continues at coordinate 37,148 of BLKM01000311.1, read as the reverse complement.
CTTCGGAGTACTCAACTTAATACTTAAAATATTTTAAAAATACATGAAAAAATTTGAAATAATTTTTGGAAAGAACATCGAGTTTTTCCTTTCGGAACTCAAAGCGCAATGATAGGGAATTGCTAGAAGAGTACTACTGGGTGATAACAATGGCGGCGGGGCGGTCATGCTGTGGACGATCGGGTTACGTTGAAGTTCGGGTTTTAACTCGACTCCATGAAATTGGCAGTAGGCCTACCCACTTTCAACTTGCGCCTGACTTTCCAAAACGTATCTTTTGCTTAGCTCTTTAAAGACGAAGCGTGTCTGTTTCATATAAGGACTCAGTGCGTACCGNGTTAAAGACGAAGCGTGTCTGTTTCATATAAGGACTCAGTGCGTACCGCGCTGTAAACGCTCTCTACTTCGGTTATAAAAACCAATCTCTTAATGTTTTATAAGGCAAAAGTTGCTGTTTGTTCTGAGATCCGTACAAAACACATAAACACAATGTGGGCACCACGCAGAATTTTTTAATATTAAACCTGGCGGTACGTAAAGTTACCGCTAGGCTTTAAAAGGTTAAGCCGAGGAGCAACGTCTGTACTGTAGTGACACGTCCTGCGTATTCAGCCCTGTTTTATGTACCACTGATCAAACCATTTCGCTCAGTCTCTCCGGGCAAATTCCGGGATATTTTTCTCTGTTTTAAATGAGGTCGGGATCGTTTGCTTCCACATCTAACCCAATTTATTGTCATAAAAGCAAATGTAACGTTATTTGTTCCGAATTAAAGAAACCACAACTTCAAACCAAACAGCGCATGGTAACGTGTGACCAGTAACTGATCTGCCGCTTCTAACTGGAAGTCGGCAGATACCAGTCCGAAATCCCGCTGCAGCATTGCTATCCTGGTTGAGACGTGCTGTACTTTGCCTTCACATGCTATAATATTACCGTGTGTGATGTTATTACCGCTTTATTCAACATTACTTCAATTTTATTTTTATTGGAACTTATTTTCTTGTCTTTGGGCATTTTTATAGCCTAAGCTACTGCTGAAACTTTGAAAAAGCCGTGAATAAATATGTATTTTAATACAAATTCTGGTATACTCGAAATTTGTAACTCTAAAGAAGTACACACAGTGGCATCTCTTGGTAATTCCACGAAACATTATGCTTATCTGTTATCCTCTCCTTGTTTCATAGACCTTTACTTAAAAAGTGTTAGCGTATTTGAAAGGGAACTTTGGATTTATTCTCCTCGTTTGCATCACACTACTTTCTCCTTATCCGGGCTGCACGCACGCACGCACACACACACACAAGTATGGAGAATGAGTTCTAATTTTATGCATAGCAGTGCCATCGAACAGTGTGAGATCAAAAGAGTAACACCAAAATATTGTTGAAACGGTAACTTAAAATTAAATAAAACGCAGAATGCTTCAGTACAGGATGTATGTGGCCGATCCCTGTGGCCGCGCGGTCTAAGGCGTAGGTCTGCGGCCGAGCGCTTGCTGGGATCGTGGGTTCGAATCCCAACGGGGGGCATGAATTTTTTTTCTCTTGTACAGTGTTTGTGTTGTCAGGTAGAGGTCTCTGCGACGGGCCGATCCCTCGTCCAGAGGAGTCCTACCGACTCTGGTGTGTGTCTGAGTGTGATCAAGTGAAAATAAACAACCTCGACACCTGCTGTGAACAGGTAGGTAGAAGAGGGAAGGACTGCGAAATTTTCTTGCAGCTTTGAGCGCTTTGGGTCTAGATGGAAAGGATCTGACATTTTACCCCAGAATAAGGATGATTACAATTGCAAATACCAGAACTGAAGTTAATTGAATGTCATTAAGCAGACGTGGAAATGAGGTACGCGGAAAGAAATGATCTGCCATCTATGCCTTAAGTATAGGTACGTCATGTAAAATACGTCTAAGGACTTTGCTGCCTGCAGTATGTCTCTAAGGGCGTTGTGTCACAGAGGCTCATTGGTAGTGCAGAGGGAGAGAAGGAAAACGGCCCTCGCTGGGTCGTAAATATTCATACCAGCAGCAGCAGCAGCAGCTGTGGGCTGTCCCTGCCCCCGAAAACATTGAAAATGAACGATACTGCATCGCATGGTCTCGCTTTAATTCCACTGTACATACCTGTACGAAAACATGCAGCTTCAACTGGCGACACAAATCGCTATGCGTGTTTCTAGCTCATAAATATCCTTTTATGTAATTAACTCATCTTGGTCAAGCTGTTTATGAATGGAATGCCGCTGTATGTTGCTTCACCTTCTCGTAATTAGTTAAATGAAGCGTAGACCGTGTTTGGAAGCTGAGAACCTATCATCGAGACAAAAAGGTTTTTATACTCTAATGGAACGTGAACGTCAGTTTTTTGTTTGCCTCTTTTCTCCAGCAAATTGGATTTAAATTTAAGGTAGAAATCAGTAACGTGCTGCATGTGTAGCATAGATTTGTACCGTGCTGAGACCTGGACATTTCAGGCGGTAGAGCAGAATTACCCGGAAAGATTTCGAATGTTATGCTGGAGAAGGCTGGAGAAGATCAGTTGGACCGATCGTGTGAGAAATGAAGAAGTGTTAAATAGAATCAGTGAGGATAGAAATTACCTACATACGATAAAAAGAAGGAAGTCTAACTGGATTGGTCACATCTGGCGTAGGAACTGCCATTTAAAACACGTTATTGAGGCAAGATAGATGGAATAATAGAAGTGACGGGAAGATGAGACAGAAGATATATGCAGCTACTGGTTACCGTAAGGAAAATACAGGATACTGACAATTGAAACAGGAAGCACTGGATCGCACTGTGTGGAAAACTGGCTTTGGAAGAGGCTGTGGACCTGCCGAAAGACAGACTGCAGAATGATACGTGATGACAGTCCAAATCGGGCCTAGTCCGCTTCAGTGTTGAGATTTGTAGATCACACACAGTTAGACACACACAGCTGGTGGGACTCCTCTGGACGAGCGATCGGCTCGTCGCAGAGGCTGTTAACTACGCAACACACACACACACACACACACACACACACAAAACAACAGAAGAACATCCATGACATCAGCGGGATTCGTCCTGCGGTCTCAGCAATCGAGCGGCTGCAGACCTATGCCTTAGACTGCACGACCACCGGGATCGGCCGCATTTCAATTAAACTATGCTTCTTACTCTTTATATTAATAGCTGTTCTGTCTTACACGTTATGGAACTAACTCAGTCAAATGCACTATGCAAAGTTACGCATAATTATCCCTTTAAAGACGAAGCATATCTGTTTTATATAAGGACTCAGTGCGTACCGCGCTGTAAACACTCTACACTTCGGTTATAAAAACCAGTCTCTTAATGTTTTATAAGGCAAAAGTTACTGTTTGTTCTGAGATCCGTACAAAACACATAAACGCAATGTGGGCACCACGTAGAATTTTTTAATGTTAAAGCTGGTGATACGTAAAGTTACCGCTAGGCTTTAAAAGGTTACGTAAAGTTGCCGCTAGATTTTGAAAGGTTAAAGAATAATTAAGGTGGAACATCCCTTTGTGATGCTTAATTAAATAAATTAAAAAATTGGCCGTGACTTTGAATTATAAGAGAGCAAAAGTAATTATCTAATAACATATTTGTGATTGGCAGCCCATTTTTCAATTATATGAATATTATTATGTGTCCACACACACACACACACAAATGTACATAATTTTCTCTCGACTGCTCGTTTGTTTCGTTTCGTTTCGCAGTCCTTCCCTTTTCTACTTGTTCACAGCAGGTGTCGAGGGTTTTTATTTTCACTTGATCACACTCAGACACACACCACAGTCGGTAGGACTCCTCTGGACAAGGGATCGGCCAGTCGCAGAGACCTCTACCTGACAACACAAACACTGTACAAGAGAAAAAATCCATGCCTCCGGTGGGATTCGAACCCACGATCCCAGCAAGCGCTCGGCCGCAGACCTACGCCTTAGACCGCGCGGCCACTGGGATTGGCTTGTTTGTGACTAGCATAATGCAAGGCACACGACGTGAAAAATATTTACATTTAATCACTAATGCTTTCTTGTAGAACTCCCTGTTCTGTTTCTATTCAAATGTCGAAAAATTAGAATGACATGTTCTGTACACGTTATGCTGTGTGATGTAAGGAACAGCACTTTACGTATTTGATGTTTTGCGTCAATAAGCAGGCTGGTAGCGACAGGCGCATGCGCGGTGTGTCTTATGGCGGAACATCTGACGAGTAGAATTAGGCCAGCACTTGCTAGGTATGTGGTATGCTTTTGTGCTTCCTGATTTGAAGCACGAGCACTTGTTCACTCCGCCAGCACAACTTCATAAGTAAACAGTCCTTCTTGTTTACAACTCTAGCTACAAGTTTCGGTTTCTTAGTAAACCCGTTGTCAGGCTAAGCACTTTAAAAATGTAAAGGAATAAACCTGGCCTTCTGTCACCCTCTGGTAATGTGTGAGGTGTGACCACCACATTGATGTGCTGTTATGACGTGAGGATACATGTGTATCTTCACATTTTTACAGTGGTTACTCTGAGGATGGCTTTAAGACTAGATCGAAACATGTAGCTACTATTGTAAAACAGAATTGTTTATTAACCTTTTAAAGCCTAGCGGTAACTTTACGTACCACCAGGTTTAACATTAAAAAATTCTACGTAGTGCCAACATTGCGTTTATGTGTTTTGTACGGATCTCAGAACAAACAGCGACTTTTCTCTTATAAAACATTAAGAGATTGGTTTTTATAACCGAAGTGGAGAGTGTTTACAGCGCGGTACGCACTGAGTCCTTATATAAAACAGATACCCTTCGTGTTTAACCTTTTAAAGCCTAGCGGTAACTTTACGTACCGCCAGGTTTAACATTAAAAAATTCTACGTGGTGCCCACATTGCGTTTATGTGTTTTGTACGGATCTCAGAACAAACAGCAACTTTTGCCTTATAAAACATTAAGAGATCGGTTTTTATAACCGAAGTGGAGAGTGTTTACAGCGCGGTACGCACTGAGTCCTTATATAAAACAGATACGCTTCATCTTTAAAGGGTTAATATCGAACGTACAGTTAATGTCGGAACCGGTGCCTTCGCCAACTCAAACGGGAGTGTGTACAGAAGCACTTATCGTTGTGTACAGACGAAAGATAAGGCACGGTTGGACATATGTACTTACTGCCACATTGTCAGTGGACCAAGAAAACTGCAACACGCTGCAGTTTTAATAAGCTGTCAATTACAATATGGGCGTTTTCGGACTAACGTAAATTCAATTTTTTTTTTTTTTTGCTTTTCTATTTTCATAAACGCATGTGAAATGTATGAAACGCTGAGCTATCCCATATGTACAGCGATACTTCTAATTATATGCAGTAAATATCGTTTCGCAGTCCTTCCCTCTTCTACCTACTCACAGTAGGTGTCGAGGTTGTTTATTTTCACTTGATCACACTCAGACACACACCACAGTCGGTAGGACTCCTCTGGTCGAGGGATCGGCCCGTCGCAGAGACCTCTACCTGACAACACAAACACTGTACAAGAGAAAAAAAAATTCATGGACCCGGCGGGATTCGAACCCACGATCCCAGCAAGCGCTCGGCCGCAGACCCACGCCTTAGACCGCGCGGCCACACATACAGTAAAGACAAAAATCGTATTCTACCTCTTCAATGGAGCCAAACAATTTCTACAAGCATACTGCCAGAAACGCATTTTAATCAATAGTGGGAAAGAATTAGGAAATGAAATAAACAATTACCATCAAATTTTTGGAGCCCGCGTATTTATTATATAGGCCTACTATGTATAAAATTTCAGAATAATATCGTCATGATGTTGACAGATGTTCAAGAAGTTAGATTATAAATCCCTCCGTTAGTATGTGTGCGTATCTGAACCCCCTGACGCCAAAAATATTTTTTGAAACGCTGAAAAGTTTCAGTATGTACCGTACTGACGCAATCACTTACATCAAATGTCCAAAGATGGCGGCTAACGTTCCGATGCCCTTCGAGTGAACTGTGCATAGAATATGACTCTACAGGTAGGCTGTAGGAGTGAGAACGGGAGATCGGTGAGGCCACAGATCCTCCAGTGCATTGCTGCTTTTTCGTCGACTTGGGCAATAAAAGTCTAAGACGGCTTTTCATCGAGGGGGAAGAGAGCATAAGCCCCATCATGCATAAACCACACAGCATGTTACGTCTCTATTGGCACTGCCTTTATAATTTAACGCTTTAAAGGCGAAGCGTATCTGTTTTATATAAGGACTCGGTGCGTACCGCGCTGTAAACACTCTCCACTTCGGTTATAAAAACCAGTCTCTTAATGTTTTATAAGGCAAAAGTTGCTGTTTGTTCTGAGATCCGTACAAAACACATAAACGCAATGTGGGCACCTCGTAGAATTTTTTGATGTTAACCTTTTAAAGCCTAGCGGTAACTTTACATACGACCAGGTTTGATATTAAAAAATTCTACGTGGTGCCCACGTTGCGTTTATGTGTTTTGTACGGATCTCAGAACAAACAGCAACTTTTGCCTTATAAAACATTATAAACATTTTTATAACCGAAGTGGAGAGTGTTTACAGCGCGGTACGCACTGAGTCCTTATATAAAACAGATACGCTTCGTCTTTGAAGGGTTAAACCTGATTGTATATAAAGTTACCGCTAGGCTTTAAAAGTTTAACATGCCGCTTCCGTTCCTATAGACTTACGTAACGAGCCGGTTGCAGCCTTACAGGCGGGGATGCTTGGGGTTGCTTCTAGTGACAAAATACTCCATGGAGCAGAAGCCTTCTTGAGAAGCTAACAGTTTCTCAGCTAGTCAAGAAATTCCCCGCATTTTACGAAACTCGGAGGTTCATTACCGCCTTCACAAGAGCCCGTCACCTGTCCCTATCCTGAGCCAACTCAATCCAGTCCATGCCCCCATCCCACGTCTTAAAGATCCATTTTAATATTATCCTCCCATCTACGCCTTGGTCTCCCAAGTGGTCGCCTTCCCTCACGTCTCCCCACCAAAATCCTGTATGCACCTCTCTTTCCCCCATACGTGCTACATGCCCCGCCCATCCATTCTTCTCGATTTGATTACCCGAATAATATTTGGTGATGAGTACAGGTCATTAAGTTCCTCGTTATGTAGTCTTCTCCACTCCCCTGTCGCCTCGTCCCTCTTAGGCCCAAATATCCTCCACAGCACCCTATTCTCGGACACCCTCAGTAGAGACAGAATACAAAACATGTATATATTGCATGTAATTCAGAAACTCGTGACATGAAATGGTGTGCCGTGATATAAACTGGGTTATTTTCCAATATACCGTCACTCGGACAGTGCTGCAGACGACTGATTAGACGATCACTCAATGTGATGTTTTTCTGAGTCTACTATGCTGTTGCATGTTAAACAGACCTCACGCAAAAACACTACTGAAGACGTACATGCACGTCGCATGTGCCTGGCGTTCTTTATTCCCTGGTTTGCATGCAATGTGCCGGAGGCACATATGTTTACATGCATTATTGACCAGAAGTCGGAGCCGAACCGATACGACTGGCATAGGGGTGACCGCTGTCCGCTTATATTGAAGCCTCCGTAGGGTCTTCGGCCTTCCTGACTGAGAGGTCTTTACAGGTAAAGTCCAGGTTACCACCTTGATTAGGCCACCAAAATTTCCTTTCTAATCCTTTCCAATTCATCACTCATGAGCAGTGTTCCCTCCAAGCTGCGCGGATGTGCGGCCGCGCAGTTAACTGAAATGCTGCCGCGCATACTGAATTGTTACCGTGCAGCTGGAATTGTTTAATTTTCATTGTAAATATTTTTGCTAAGGATATCACAAAAAAAAACTTTTACAGTGTCACGCAGTCGTCAGATCGTGTAAAAATTTTCTGATCACAGCAGTAGCAGTTCCGCGCAGCTGTAAAAAAAAATTACAGGGAACGTTGCTTATGAGTCACCCCCACATACAGGATGAAAATAAATTTGCGCGTAATTTTTCCGTAATGTGATTCGTTAAAAAAAAAGGGCCTACATTTTATGAAACGTAGGTCCTTAAGCGTTTACTTTGATGACATTTAATAAAGAAAAATGGGCTGCGTGAAATGACAATACATTGATTAACCCTTTAAAGACGAAGCGCGTCTCTTTTCTATAAGGACTCAGTACGTACCGCGTTGTAAACACTCTCAACTTCGGTTATAAAAACCAGTCTCTTAATGTTTTATAAGGCAAAAGTTGCTATTTGTTCTGAGATCCGTACAAAACACATAAACGCAATGTGGGCACCACGTAGAATTTTTTAATGTTAAACCTGGTGGTACGTAAAGTTACCGCTAGGCTTTAAAAGGTTAAAGACGAATCGTATCTGTTTTATATAAGGACTCAGTGCGTACCGCGCTGTAAACACTCTCCACTTCGGTTATAAAAACCAGTCTCTTAATGTTTTATAAGGCAAAAGTTGCTGTTTGTTCTGAGATCCGTACAAAACACATAAACGCATTGTGGGCACCACGTAGAATTTTTTAATGTTAAACCTGGTGGTACGTAAAGTTACCGCTAGGCTTTAAAAGGTTAAAATGTCGTATCTTGTACCCGCTGATTCTTTAACAAAATATAATTTGTTTTCAAGGACAAAAAAATAATCATCATCTTCATCTTCGTCATAGGGTTGCACAATAAGCCTCATATCTGCAGTGCGTCCGTAGCGTCTGCTGCAGGGCCCTTCACCACTTAAAAAAATTGTTTTCAAAGGATGTGTACATAATGTTTGCTTGCATAATTGTCATTTACTGACAAAAGTCCAGTTGAAATTTGAAAGGGAGATTATTAAAAATAAACATCGTCAAAAATACGTACTGTCAATCTGTGCTGAATACGGGGAAAACATTCTTCCAGTCAAAACTTGACCACACAACACAAGTTTATGAAGCGGAAAGGAATTATTAAAAATAAAGAAAAATGTTATTCTGTGTAATTCCCCTCAGATAGACTCTTCTTGCCTTCCCATTCTGACTTCTTCCTACGTACTTATAGTACGTGGGTAAGGTCACTGTTGCACCTGGTCAGACGCGCGGGCTCAGTACTACTTCTCTGGACGAGGGATCGGCCGGTCCCAGAGACCTCTACCTGACGAAACAACACTTACAAGAGACACATCTATGGCCGCGGCGGGATTCGAACTCGCAATCCCTGCAAGCGAGCGGCCGCAGTCCTATACCTTAGACCGCATGGCCACTGCGATTGGCAGTTAGTTATATTTTTTCTGTCCATAATTTGTCCTGGAACAAGTTATGTGTCACGTCTTTTCCGTTTCCCCCCCGTCGCCACATTTTTATTCTCAACGAACAAGATACAGTTTAGACATACGTGGGTTTATAATCTGCAACTGTATTTTATAAAAAAAATTGCACAGACTTTATTAGCTATTACCCTTCCCCTGCACACACATACACGCACGCGCTGTTGTCATTTTACGAAGACTGTGGTGGTTTGAGATGTTGGTAGATGGTTAGCAACTGTCGGTTGTCCCCTCCGTAATAAGCTGCCTTTTCCTTACACGTATAAAGCAAGACAACAATATAAAATGTCGTAACTTATCCCTCATTTTTGTGTTTATAGAGCGGAATGGGTTATAAACGAGTATAACGGCGGTTTATCATGTTACAGATGTGTGCCGCTGGGCTTGTTCGGGTTTTTTTTTCATTACTGTTGTCTGTATTAAATTTATGGTTCTTCTATGAGCTTCCTTCTGCCGGACGCCTGGCGAGAAATCAGTAGATATCGGGAAGGTCCAGCGACCCCTCTGCTGTGGTTTTCTTGGTCTTGCTCTGTCTTCCAGGTGTTCAGGCGGTTACTAAGTTCCGCGATGCTGTCGCCCATTATGTCTTTAACCTTTTAAAGCCTAGCGGTAACTTTACGTACGAGCAGGTCTAACATTAAAAAATTCTACGTGGTGCCCACATTGCGTTTATGTGTTTTGTACGGATCTCAGAACAAACAGCAACTTTTGCCTTGTAAAACATTAAGAGACTGGTTTTTATAACCGAAGTGGAGAGTGTTTACAGCGCGGTACGCACTGAGTCCTTATATAAAACAGATACGCTTCGTCTTTAACCTTTTAAAGCCTAGCGGTAACTTTACGTACCACCAGGTTTAACATTAAAATATTCTACGTGGTGCCCACATTGCGTTTATGTGTTTTGTACGGATCTCAGAACAAACAGCAACTTTTGCCTTATAAAACACTAAGAGATTGGTTTTTATAACCGAAGTGGAGAGTGTTTACAGCGCGGTACGCACTGAGTCCTTATATAAAACAGATATGGAGGAGGAAGCCGGACAAATTTGTAAAAAAGGGTGCTCTTTATCCTTCTGAAATTGTGTCTCTCGCTTTTCGCGTCACTGTTCTGATTCCCGAATCTTCTACTAGTCTTCCTTTTCTCTGTTTCTGTCAACTGGGAGTTACAATTTTGTCTATATTACCTCACTGCTACTTATTTTCTTGAAACACCGCGTTACAAAACGTTGTTGACGGAGTATTACAGCGTTTAAACTCAGCGGTAATTTTTCAGAGTTTCACCTACTGTTACAATATAAACATGGCGGTGACTCAAGCTATACCGTAATATGCCATTTCATCTCGATGTGAAAAACCATACCATGTCGGTGTGGTAAGTCAATTACTGGACTATCTGCGACGAAATGAAGTTATTAATAAATGTACACAATCAAATATTGGTTATGTAAACTGTGATGATTGAAACTGATAAAAAAACTCATGAATCATTCAGACGCTGACATTTTATCATTATTCGGAGAATTGCCTTATTGTTCCGTCGAGTCAGTATTTAAATTAACAATTAACAACAATCATTCAGTTCCGTAATGTAAATATACGGATGTGAAAATTTATATTTGACTACAATAATAAATTTTCTGCTTTAAGCTTTAATCCAGCTTAATTTCCTAATCCTTATTTACATTTTTGAATTATTTATTTTCTGCATATTCATTTATTAGTTACAAATCAATTGTTTCCAGGGTTAGTCGGGCTTATGTTAAGTCGCACGTTGCAGTTTGATATTCCGTTGCGTTGACACAGCTAATGACGTCTTCCTGTGACGCCACAGCCCGAATCGGGCCTAAGTGGCCTCGTTGAGGTTTCTATATCACACGCAGACACACACAGACACACACACACACACACACACACACACACACACACACACACACACACCCGGTAGGACGCCTCCAAACGAGTGATCAGCTCCTCGCAGAAACCGCTACCACACAAGAGACGAAAACCCTTGCTTTCAGCGGGATTCGAACCAGCGATCCCAACAATCGAGCGGTTGCAGACCTACGCCTTAGCATGGCCACCGAGATCGGCCAGTTGCTGATTTACAGTAACCAATTATTTTCTTTCATACTCTTTTTCCAATAGATTGTTATGACATATAGACAGCTATTTTACGTAGATATGACAGACCTTGTTGAACTCTTGGCCGTGTGCCCATTTAACCCTTTAAAGGCGGAACGTGTGTTTTATATAAGAACTCAGTGCGTACCGCGCTGTAAACACTCTCCACTTCGGTTATAAAAACCAGTCTCTTAATGCTGTATAAGGCAAAAGTTGCTGTTTGTTCTGAGATCCGTACAAAACACATAAACGCAATGTGGGCACCACGTAGAATTTTTTAATGTTAAACCTGGTGGTACGTAAAGTTACCGCTAGGCTTTAAAAGGTTAAAGACGAAACGTATCTGTTTTATATAAGGACTCAGTGCGTACCGCGCTGTAAACACTCTCCACTTCGGTTATAAAAACCAGTCTCTTAATGTTTTAAAAGGCAAAAGTTGCTGTTTGTTCTGAGATCCGTACAAAACACATAAACGCAATGTGGGCACCACGTAGAATTTTTTAACCCTTTAAAGACGAAGCGTATCTGTTTTATATAAGGACTCAGTGCGTACCGCGCTGTAAACACTCTCCACTTCGGTTATAAAAACCAATCTCTTAATGTTTTATAAGGCAAAAGTTGCTGTTTGTTCTGAGATCCGTACAAAACACATAAACGCAATGTGGGCACGACGTAGAATTTTTTAATGTTAAACCTGGCGGTACGTAAAGTTACCGCTAGGCTTTAAAAGGTTAAAGACGAAGCGTATCTGTTTTATATAAGGACTCAGTGCGTACCGCGCTGTAAACACTCCACTTCGGTTATAAAAATCAGTCTCTTAATGTTTTATAAGGCAAAAGTTGCTGTTTGTTCTGAGATCCGTACAAAACGCATAAACGCAATGTGGGCACCACGTAGAATTTTTTAATGTTAAACCTGGTGGTACGTAAAGTTACCGCTAGGCTTTAAAAGGTTAATGTACTTTGCATCGCTTTAGAGGAGAACAGATAACTTCAAATAAAATGTGCATTATTTTGGACGAAAATGAACACGTCATTTGAAGGTGCTCGTATGTGTTGAACACAAGATGCGCGGTGGCACTCGCGCTGTGTCACTGTCAATGATTCCAAACCCGAACGACCAGTACGTGCGGAAACTTGGGTTTTGGACTTCTTACGTTTCTCAGCTACAGGTTTTAAAGCTTAGAATAATTAATCGAAAGGATATGGACGTGATCGCAGTCTACTGCAAAGTGCTGTTGCCGTTTTTGTGTAGAGGATCTGAGGAACAGGACGATTACTTCAGTAATATAGGTTAACAGAACCGGGATTCGAAGTGCGTATGTATCGAAAACTGCAGCGTGCTCAGAATCCAGCCGCGTATTTCGATGTTCCACAAATAATACAAAGTGCTGCACTAACCGTAGAGGAGGTGAATATTGGTTGCTACGTATTTCAGCCTAACACTTCTTTCTTGAGTTTACGTGTTGTGTGACAGATCTAACCCGGTCGGAATGCATACCAGTGGAAACTGCGCATCAAACCTGGTCACAGAACAGCATAATTAGTACCTTACGTGACTCATTTTGCGTTAACCTTTTAAAGCCTAGCGGTAACTATACGTACCACCAGGTTTAACATTAAAAAATTCTACGTGGTGCCCACATTGCGTTTATGTGTTTTGTACGGATCTCAGAACAAACAGCAACTTTTGCCTTATAAAACATTAGGAGACTGGTTTTTATAACCGAAGTGGAGACTGTTTACAGCGCGGTACGCACTGAGTCCTTATATAAAACAGATACGTTTCGTCTTTAACCTTTTAAAGTCTAGCGGTAACTTTACGTATCACCAGGTTTAACATTAAAAAATTCTACGTGGTGCCCACATTGCGTTTATGTGTTTTGTACGGATCTCAGAACAAACAGCAACTTTTGCCTTATAAAACATTAAGAGATTGGTTTTTATAACCGAATGGGAGAGTGTTTACAGCGCGGTACGCACTGAGTCCTTATATAAAACAGATACGCTTCGTCTTTAAAGGGTTAATCG
>BLKM01000311.1:0-20296 GCA_013340265.1 Coptotermes formosanus | reverse complement strand
CCCACATTGCGTTTATGTGTTTTGTACGGATCTCAGAACAAACAGCAACTTTTGCCTTATAAAACATTAAGAGATTGGTTTTTATAACCGAATGGGAGAGTGTTCACAGCGCGGTACGCACTGAGTCCTTATATAAAGCAGATACGCTTCGTCTTTAAAGGGTTAATCGTACAAAAACCAAGAAGAACATCTGTCGGACACGAATTATTTTTGTTATAGAACTATAATCTCTGTGTTTGAGCTTTTTAATGAAGCCATCATCTGGCTGTACAAGAATTATCAAAAGTTGTATTAACCAGTGCAACGAAATTACTCAGTATCGAAATATTAAATTTCTTACGAACGCCATTTTAACAAGTTTCAGTCCTCAGTCTTCAATAATGTTGCTCTCGCAATTGTACATTAAACCTTCCTGTAATTCTTGTACAACCTGATGATAGTTCTGTTCCAAAAGTCGAATCTTGTAGCCTTTAGTTCTTTAACAAAATATATAGTTTGTTTTCTAAGAATATACATGATGTTTTTTTGCGTAATTGTAATTTACTGACAAAAGTCGCGTTGAAATTTGAAAGGGAAATTATTAAAAATAAACGTCGTCAAAATTACCTAACGTCAATCCACGCTGAACAGCAGAAAGACATTCCTCCAGTCAAAACTTGAGCAGTTGTAACATCCGATATATAGTGATCACCATATACGAAATAAGGACTAACAAACACTGCATAAAGTGCGCGAAATGCCACTTTTTTATACTACCACAACTAAGTTTATTCCTTACCGTTAAATTTTCGTAACCTGCCTTGTAAAGATAATAAGAAGAAAATATATTTCCGTCCTACCGTCTGACACACTTTCATGTTTCCTGATGCTAACACCGGCTTACGACGCTGACAGGCACTCTGTGATAACTGATTTAGCATTTACATTTATTTTAAAGTGTCTCTGCTACAGTTTGTCTAAATATATTCTTAAATCCCTAAAAAGATATTTTATATGTACGGCTTAATATTTAACAAAAAGCTGCATTCTTTTGATGTCCAGCCATTTTACTCAACAATTCCATCCTTCATTTTCTTGTTACTGGACAGGCCAAGAGCATATGTTTAACATCTTTCTTACATGAAAGTAACTGGCAGATTCATTTATCCATTTGTCGTTTAACCCTTTAAAGACGGAACGTATCTCTTTTATATAAGAACTCAGTGCGTACCGCGCTGTGAACACTCTCCACTTCGGTTATAAAAACCAATCTCTTAATGTTTTATAAGGCAAAAGTTGCTGTTTGTTCTGAGATCCGTACAAAACACATAAACGCAATGTGGGGCACCACGTAGAATTTTTTATGTTAAACCTGGTGGTATGTAAAGTTACTGCTAGGCATTAAAAGGTTAACATCTCTTTCTTTCCAATTCCCGCTGTCAAACACGCTATCCTGTTCTTTACATTCAGTGTTAGATTTCTTTACCCCATCTCTAATTCTTATATCAACACAGCGCTAAAGATTTGTTCCCTAACCATTCGGCATACATGTTCTACTTTTGCTTACTTTTACACATTTCTTTCATCAAATTAATTCTTGTCGCTTTAATTTCCATTCCTGTTGAGGCTCCTTTTCCACGAGCGGCTTCAGCAGCGCTGCGTTGAGCTGCGCTGCCTGGAGATGAGTAACTCTAAATGGATGTTTTTTCCACTAGCGCGCCCTGGCGAAATAGCAGCGCTGCTAAACGGTGTTCCCCGCTGCTGGCAGCGACTGATTTTGCGGCGCTCCTTGTTGAAAGACGTTCAGAACAATTATGCCTTTTCCACGAGCGGCTGTATCACACGCTGCTCGTGGCAGAAGTTGCTGATATTTGTGTGGAAGGAGAGCAACGAAAGGCTTTTTGGGAACGGCTGTTGTCCCTGATAGTAACGCTGCCAGCAGCGCTACTAAGATCCACTCGTCGAAAAGCAACCCCACGAACGTCAGACGAATGTTTTCCCATTTCTGTCATCTTAGTACAGCTTCTCACAGTCATATTGCTGTCGTACACATTACAGTGACCTAAAAAATTCAACAGAATGCCCAAAACTTGTTTCACAGCTGTATTTCTGGGACGTGTTGGCCCTAGGAAAGACTGTTTAATGACGATAGATTTTGTCTGTCACTTGGATTATGTGTTGTTGAAAAGTAAGTATTGTTAGTGGAGACACAATAACGAAAGTCTTGGTACATAAATAGGTAGGTAACTCGTGCTGTTCTAAACAGCTTCTAGAGGTCGAAATATTTTAAGGGCACAAGGCAACGTTTCCCCTCATGTCTTCTTATATCCGCCATCTTGGAGTTTGAACTCACTGTTTTTGTGATGGAGTGACTTGGCTGTTTGCTTGCTCTCAGAGTGCATTACTACAAGGAAGTCAGTTTATAAAATCTCATTGTGTTTGCCAGTTATAAAAGGAAGTGAGTGTTCTATCTTATTCAAAAAAGAAGTATGAAGTATATAGAAAAATTAAATTCAAGTCCAGAAAGAAGGGCTGGAGTTGTGACAGGAGGGAGGCGGGTGTAAATGAAGGGACATAAAGGAAGAAAAGGCGATAAAAATTGGAGACGTAGAGCGGAAGAAAGGAAATAAATAAAGTAAGACGAAATGGAGAAAATGCTGAAGGCTAAAAAAACAGGCAAGGCGAGCAGGGTAGATAGATATACAAAGACAGTTTGGACTGTAAAGTGACAGTTGACTGCTCTGCTTCGCGTCACTTGAGGCTACACACGGCTTTCAGATCGTTAGCTGAGTTATGCTGCACGATCATTCGTAAAAGAATGATTCCTCCTGTTGTCAAAGAATGGAACCGCAGGACTCATTACATTTTAAAGATAAATCGACGTGACATCTTTTCTGCCGATCCCAGTGGCCGCGCGGTCTAAGGCGTAGGTCTGCGGCCGAGCGCTTGCTGGGATCGTGGGTTCGAATCCCACCGGGAGCATGAATTTTTTTTGTCTTGTACAGTGTTTGTGTTGTCAGGTAGAGGTCTCTGTGACGGGCCGATCCCTCGTCCAGAGGAGTCCTACCGACTGTGATATGTGTCTGAGTGTGATCAAGTGAAAATAAAAACAACCTCGACACCTACTGTGAACAGGTAGAAGAGGGAAGGACTGCGAAAACAAACAACATAGCTGTGGGGCAGGTATATTCGCTTGTAGAAAACTTCAGAGTACTTTTTTCCCCCGTGGATATGGTTGTAACATACACCTAAATAATAAGCTGTTAGTTCGACCAGCTAGTAGAATCTTCATCAGTTTGGACGATACCACGTTGATACATGCACTAAACTTAACTACACGCCCACACGAATTCTATTGGTTATCGATTGGGACAACAAAGTGAAGCGTGTTTTTGTTCTGCTTGGCACCCAGTTACGTAAAAGGGTACAGCGACAGAGGAGATGCTATAGTGGACAACCGATTATTTAGTCGTGGTCGCTTAGTTGACCGAGAGGGATGCTTAACCATGGCAGGACATTGGTAGCCTACACGTGTCTGCACGTGTGTGCTCGAAAACATACTGATAAGAAAGAGAAATGTGACTCATTATGATGACAGTTCTTTACTGTATTCTTTGCAAATCCTTGCCCTCTGTTAATGGATTGGAGGAAGTTATTTGCATATTTAGGTGGCACCAATCCCATCCATAAACGGTCTTCAGCTTTCAAAGAACAAACGTAGCGTACCCACTGTATTTAACGTTTTCCAGTACAAGTTTCCGCCAAATATATTTAAAAAATTTGTTCCTATATCCAACCATTACAGTATCACAGGATTGATGAGTGTGAGGTGGCTTCTGATTTAACCTTTTAAAGCCTAGTTGTTATTTTATGTACCACCAGCTGTATAATTAAAAAATTCTAATTTCTGCCCCCGCAGTGCATTTATGTGTTTATATGGATCTCAACACAGACAGCCATTATTTTCCTGTGCAACACGCATTGGTTTTAGTAAATGAGACGGAGTGCCCACTTTCTGTGTACGACACACCGTCACCACAACACACTGATCGGTGTTTATTTTCAAATCGTGGCTACATGTTTCGACTTTTCAGTCATCTTCAGACCACTTTCGTATTAAAAATCTAAAAAGTCAGATTTTGTCGGTAATTGAGATCTCAGTTTTACAATATGGGCCAAGACAAAATAAAATTGTAATTACATATAATTATGGTTAAAATTGTAATTACATATAATTATGGTTAAACTTGTAGTTACATATAATTATGGTTAAAATTGTAACTACATATAATTATGGTTGAAATTGTAATTACATATAATTATGGTTAAAATTTTAATTACATATAATTATGGTTAAACTTGTAGTTACATATAATTATGGTTAAAATTGTAATTACATATAATTATGGTTAAAATTGTAGTTACATATAATTATGGTTAAAATTTAATTACATATAATTATGGTTAAAATTGTAAAATATTGCTGGGTCTGGTGGTCTGATTTTGCGTGGCGAACAGGGGTGTCCAGCTTTTTCCAGTGTTTGTTCTGTCAGTTAATTTGCGTCCCTGTTTTGGGCTGTGTTTCTTTGATGATTCTCATATGTGGCTCTTATGGATGGCAGATTCGTAATCTGGTGTAGCTGTTATAGCTTGGATTTCGTAAGGAATATGATCATTATTATTATTGTTATTACCTGTGGAGATATTGAAATTGAGGTTATGTACGTGCATTGCCACGCACAGTAACGTTAACAACCTGAACAGCCCTGTTTGCCACGCGAAGTCAGACCAGACCCAGGAATATTTTATCAATTTTAACCATAATTATATGCAATTACAATTTTATTTATTTTGTCTTGGCCCAAATTGTAAAACTGAGATCTCAATTACCGACAAAATCTTACCTTTTACATTTTTAACACGACAGTGGCCTAAAGATGACTGAAGAGTCGAAACTTGTAGCCATGATTTGAAAATAAACACCAATCAGTAAGTTGTGGTGACGGTGTATACTACATAGGATGTTGTTTCAATACCACAACGCTATGCCTTGCATAAAGAGACGGAGTGTGTTTACCGCGCGGTAAGAACAGAAACTTTAAACACACTTTGCGCTAATCTGAATCTTTAAAGTGCTAAGGAACCACTGGACTATTCAATTCCACTTATGTGTAAAGGTTAAGGAACTGTAGGACTATTCAGTTCTGTTTATGTGCAAGGGTTAAGGAACTGTAGGACCATTCAATTCTGTTTATGTGCAAGGGTTAAGGAACTGTAGGACTGTTCACTTCTGTTTATATGCACGAAACCCCTTATTACATTTAAGGCCGCCGGTACACACAATTACCACTATATGCAAAATATTACAATTTTGTTTTGGACTTCCGATTTCTGAAATTCATAACTTTCTTTAAAGATTCAATTTTTTTTTGCGAATGCAGAAGGAGAAGGTTCCTACCTCCAAAAAACACATCTGATCTCTATTACAGATATTATTATATTAATGGTGAGAGGCAAAATAACTCATCGAACCAACTAAAGTGCGTAATTAAAATGTGTAAGCCTTATGTCAGGTCACTCAGGTTTGAAGTGCGTGAGATTGTATATCTGTAGCTGTCCCTGTCAGTTAAAAGCTTCAGGAAAGAAAATTCGCTCCCATGTATGTATGTGTGTAACCCACGTGCTGTGTGAATGGTTGTAGGGTTTTCCGCGTGGTAAAGCAGACAGAACGCGGTGCTGCTAACCACCCACCCCCTTCTAGCGCTTGGGTCGAGCGTGGGTAGAGCCAAGTAGGCACGTCTGTGCCTACTTAGCATACAGCAGGATAGATTTACATTTTTACATAATGTATGAAACGGAACAAGAAAACTTAAGCAGTAAAATTTTTTACATACACGGGAGGGGTACTCAGTTCGAAACTCGGCCTAGACACCAGCTCTCCTGCCTTGAGAATTTTCGCAATTTTCTCTATTTATCGAAGAAATTACCGAAATCCTACCTGAAATTAGACCAGGTCGCCTCTTTCCACATCCTCTGCAGTTTATTATTCAGTCATCCCATCATTCGACCCCATAAAACCTGACTCACTGGCAGCGTCTTTCTCTAATTTGGAAATATGACGTTGGATCCTGCAGGCTGAAGAACTGGGAGTAAATGAAATTCTGCCCACCAAAATAACACACAAGTTAAAGATATTGGGAATGCCCTGCGTGTGTCATGAGGGATCGTGCCAGTTGAATTCTCACTCCGCACGGCTAGAAATATTTCCCCTCAAGCAGAAGAACAGAGCGAAATGAGTGCTGGGAATTTCATCAAAATCGTGCATTTTGTGACTCATGTATAGCCAGGAAAAAGTGATCATAAAGCCGTACCGTAACTGACTGTATGAAGCAGAGTTCACCTGCAGAAGTGGAAGAGTTTTTCGAGTTTATCGTTCTGAGACCTGCGCCTGGATAGCTGTTGTTTTTAAGAGCCTGATATTATACCGCTTTCTGAGCTACTTCAGCTCAACTTGCCGTTCACTATTTATACAGGGTGATTTAGGAGGAAAGACCAATATTGCTGGAGGTGACGGTATCCATCAGATAGGGTGCTGAGGAGGATATCTGAGCCGAAGAGGGACGAGGCGTGATTGCTGGTAAGGAGGTTGGTCTAGAAGTAAATGCCGGGAAGACTAAGTACATGGTCATGTCTCGAAATCAGAATGCAGGACAAAATCACAACATAATTATAGATAGTAAATCATTTGAAAGGGTGGAAGAATTCAAATATTTGGGAGCAACCCTAACGAATTGAAACTCAATTCGTGAAGAAATTAAGAGCAGGTTGAAGTCGCGGAATGCTTGCTATCATTCGGTGCAGAATCTTTTGTCTTCCAGGTTGCTATCCAAAAACACAAAGATTAGGGTATACAGAACCGTAGTTTTACCTGTTGTTTTGTATGGGTGTGAAAATTGGTCTCTCACACTGAGGGAGGAACAAAGACTGAGGGTGTTCGAGAATAGGGTGCTGAGGAGGATATTTGGGCCTGAGAGGGACGAGGCGACAGAGGAGTGGAGAAGACTACATAACGAGGAACTTAATGGCCTGTACTCATCACCAAATATTATTCGGGTAATCAAATCGAGAAGAATGGATGGGCGGGGCATGTAGCACGTGTGGGGACAAGAGAGGTGCATACAGGATTTTGTTGGGGAGACTTGAGGGAAGACGACCACTTGGGAGACCCAGGCGTAGATGCGAGGATAATATTAAAATGGATCTTCAAGACGTGGTATGGGGGGCATGGACTGGATTGAGCTGGCTCAGGATAGGGACAGGTGGCGGGCTCTTGTGAATGCGGTAATGAACCTCCGGGTTCCATAAAATGTGGGGAATTTTTGACTAGCTGAGAAACTGTTAGCTTCTCAAGAAGGCTTCTGCTCCATGGAGTTAGTTATCCATCGTTGTGAGACAAAAAGTTCATATGAACGTTTGTCTAATTCTGAACGGTTTCCTGGATACAGGTGTTTGACCGTACAAACCTAACTGTGTTATGTTTTTGTTTCTGGGTTTCGGTGAGAAACGAAGTTCGCGAAAGAAAGGTGGACAGACAAAACGAACTGCTGCCTCGCATTTTGGATGCTGCTACCCGCGTAAAGGAAAGAGAAGACCAACTCAAACGAACAACACGCAATCTTCGCAAAATCCATTGAGGTTCATGGTGGATTTTTGAACATTTATTGTGAGCTGTAACAAATCCATCATTCCTGTGCAATAAATCTGTCATTTAAAAGTTAAATCCAAATTAAAACAAAACTAACACTAAGTAACGTCTCTTTCTTTGTTACCATTCACAGCACTTTTTTATCTGTAGATTCAAAAATCTCTGTCTTGTGTGGATTTATTTATTCCGTGCATTTTGCTTAAAATATTCTTTGACAAAACCAAACAAATGCACAAGTGACAAAAATATTTCCCTGCTCCTACGTGTTTCGGCACGTTTCTGCCATCCTCAGGGAGTTCATACACCAAATTTAAAACCGCTGAAGTACAATACATTACATCTGTAATATTTATACAGTACGTAACACTCAGCAGCTGCATTCAGAGTGCAGGGTCGCTGATATGCATAAATATATTATGAGTAAAATACAAGTTATTGTGTATGTATCGGGTTGATTTTTGCAGTTTATGTAATATACCGGAGGTGCCAAAAAATGTATACACATTTTAAGAGATGATATCTATGTATTGCTTTTCGAAGTTGAATTGAATTACGGTAGCAGTGTGTAGTTCGATCAAAAGATGGCGTTAATCAAATGAATGCTAGCGTCACCATGCGGCAGGCAGGGCAGTCAAAGAAAATGGCGGAAACACGGTTGTCGTTTGAGGAGCGAAAGACCATTTTGAAGTTCTCCTGACTTAACGCCCCTTGACTTCCACCTATGGGGGACCTTAAAGAATGTGGTGTACCTTAGAAAACCGGCTACACTGGCGGTACTTCGGGAGGAAATTGAAACGGCATGGCCAGCGATACACGTGGACACTTTGGTCAGCGTTGCTCAAGCAGCGGTTCGCCGTAATCAGAAGTGTCTGGACGCTGATGGTAACCACTTTCAGCACCTCTTGTAAGTGCAGAAGTCAAACGTGACTTCTATTCATCTTTTGTTATCGGTATATATTGAGTATTACAATTTTAATACAGTTTTTTTCCTTTCTTAAAATGTGTATACTTTTTTTGGCACCCTCTATATATATATATATATATATATATATATATAAATGATAGTGGATGGAAACCATTCAGAATTAGGCACATGTTTGTATGAACTTTTTTCCCTCACAATGACCAATAATATCGTTTCCTAAAATGTTGACCTCTACTCCTGAATCACCCTGTATTTCTTTAAAATATGTTTAAATAGCCTGCAGGATGTCTACAAAAAATTGTATGTGCTCGAAGTGTTGTATTTTTGTGACCCTGACAAAAAAAATTGCTATAAAAACACTAGACTAAGGATGCCGTTCTTCTGGGATATGACGCCGTGTCACTAGGTAATCAGATTTCGACGTTTAGAAAGAACGTACTGCCTTCTTGTTCAAGGGTAATAGAGGCCTGGAATAATTTTTTCAGGAATTATTAATCCGTGAAGATCAAGGTGGTATATTTCTTCGAAACGTCTGAATCCAATTATCTCATGATGCAGGGTCATATCCCAGAAGACGAGAATGCCCCAACCACAACAATGAGAAAATCTCAAAACTCACAGCCCTAATTTAGTAACAAATCTTAGGATCTGAGTTAGTAACTTTCCAGCTGTGAATCTGTTTTAACCTTTTAAAGACGAAGCGTGTCTGTTTTATATAAGGACNACGTAGAATTTTTTAATGTTAAACCTGGTGGTACGTAAAGTTACCGCTAGGCTTTAAAAGGTTAAGAATTTCAAGTGTTCTGGGACGTGACGCTTTATCGAGTTCTGAATACAGCCCGAGGACTGTTATGAAGCTGACACCTCCACCAGCAGCGTCCGGGACTTGCACGACCTAGAGGAAGCTTGGTGAATACTTTCGGACGTTTCGGTAACACAGGCTCCTCCTATGTGCCAGGAAATGTTTTACAATCCACAAGAAGTCCTATACACGTAGAATCATCATCATCATCATGAAGCTGTCATGGAATTGGGCCACTTGTGACCCGTTCCGGTCTCACTTATCGAGAAATCTCTTCAGTGGGAAGGTGTTCCTTGGGTCATCCTTCCTTTTGGTGTTCAGTTTTTCGGTATCCGGTGTGATCTGTTACGGGATGTTCTGTTTACGTGGCGTTACAAGTAGAACTGAATATTGAATGTTCTGTGAATTTACGTATTTCGTATTTCCCACATTTTCATGTGTGGGAAAATCCTACCATGCTTATAAATTTACTTTCTGTAGTTCTTTGGAAAGGACGCTTTACACTGAACACTAATTGTCAATACTATCACATTAACAATAGTATTGATCGCGTAACGACGCTATTGATACTGATGACGTCAAGTATTGACGAAAATGTTCTGACTGGTTGCAAAATAGTCTGTCAGAGTCAATGAATATTGTCCATGTAAATACAGGGGCACGCGGTGGCGCAGTTGGTTGAGGCGCTGTGCTACAAACCAGAAGGTCGCGGGTTCGATTCCCCGTGGTGTCAGTAGAGTTTTTCATTGACGTCCTGGGGTCGACTCAGCCCCAAATAGAAATGAGTACCAGGAATGTTTGCGGGGGGATAAAGGCGGCCGGTGCGTAAGGCCGATAACCTTACCACCTTCATGTGCCGATTGTCTAGAAATCTGGGAGCCTCAACCTGCTGCATGACGAGGCGCTTCAGCAAAGCATTTTTTATGCCTGTCATACCATTCGCAATCGCGCCGGGATTTTTCAGAGCGTTCTAAAGTCCATAATCAGACGTGGCCTTGCGTGCATTGGTTCACTTGGAGGATATTTTGAGCGTGTCTAGTGAATTGTGACTTCGTAAAGAATCAGGATTCAGAGAATTTCGAACGTTGAGCGTAAACATGTTACGTCACATGTAAGTAAATATTACATGGTTAAGGTACTTGCTGTTGAATGTGATCTTTCAAATAAAATAAAAGAAAAACCACTCGTTTCCAAAAATATGATTGTACGAAATTTCTTCTTTGTTGTGAATAAATCAGTTTCGGTGTTTGTCCAAGTATTTTAGATACATCCTGTATACCTTTCATAAATATTTTCATTGTCCACGTCACATATATTTTTTTTTAATTTTTAACATATGTAAATATATACATACTTATTTTTCTAGAGTTACACATTATTATGCTACAATTTACATACTTGTAATGCAGAATTATATGTATTACTTTTGTAACGTGTGTTCGTATTTCACTGCATTAGCCCTTTAAAGACGAAGTGTATCTGTTTTATATAAGGACTCAGTGCGTACCGCGCTGTAAACACTGTCCACTTCGGTTATAAAAACCAGTCTCTTAGTGTTTTATAAGGCAAAAGTTGCTGTTTGTTCTGAGATCCGTACAAAACACATAAACGCAATGTGGGCACCACGTAGAATTTTTTAATGTTAAACCTGGTGGTACGTAAAGTTACCGCTAGGCTTTAAAAGGTTAAGCACTCTCCGAAAATAGACATTCTTCCAGTAGTATTGACATCGGTGCCACATAGTCTGAAATTCTCATATGTAAAAACTGCGATTAGAGCAGTAGTAATGTCCTTTTAATATCGTATCATTTTAGCAAGTTATTTATTCGGCTCCTTTGTGTGCTATTATCTGGCTATTTAGAAAAGAGCTTACACATATACATATATACATATTAATATGTATGTGTTGTGTGTATATTCCTATCTTTGGTCTTAATGTCAGCTATAACGAAATACCAGAGTTTTATACTGTTTTGACCGTGCATTTTTCAGTATATAAACAAAATCACCAACCAGTGCACTTTTATTAACAACCATTACTTCCCGACACATGTTTCGGCGTCTAATGTCGCCACCAGCAGGGGATACTCACTGTGAATAACACTGGACGTCCGTATGGTTTATAACAGAAGCCTTGAGTTAACCAGTTCACATTAACACCGTGGGGAGCGCTGGTTCCAACAGCAGTGTATATATAAAAACACATCACCCACACTGGATAAAATGCTTAAAATATGTAAAGTCATGTGCGCTTGTCCTTAAAATTTGTTTAAAATTTCAATTGTAAGGTAAAGGTAAAGGTTCACCCTATAACAGGCCCTGAGGGCCCAAGAGGGGAAGTAGAGGTATAGCTCTACCCGTTCGTGAACCTCGGCACGAGGAGGGGATGGGATGGCTAGCCCCACGCCCCAGCCGGTTTACCCCCGGGAAAGAGACCCGGTACCCATTGTAAGGAGGGTGGGTGGGCCCCAGGGCCGGTCTGGACGGCTGTGGAAAATCTCGCCCCCACCGGGATTCGAACCCCGGACCGTCCAGCGCGTAGGGAGTCGCTATACCGACTGAGCTATCCCGGCCCGCAAAATTTCAATTGTAGATAATTTTGAAATAGTCGAAGTGTGTACAATTACGATCGTGTGACGTCATATGAAATTGTGTCGGCAGGTGTTACAGGTGCCCGGTGTCGTGTCCATAGACGTGTAGTTGGATATGAAATTGGTGTCCTGTAATTCAATGAAGTGTATTTATAGGTTAATAAGTGTCTATACTCTCAATTTTAAGATGTTATAAAAAGACCAGAATTTATCTGCTGGTATAGTACCTTGAATTATGTCTGGATCCATTCCTTTCACATCTTCTTCAATTTACAATTTGCTGATCTTCTTAATATTATAAGCTTTGTAGGCTGAGTGGCTTCGTCTTCAACCTTTTAAAGCCTAGCGGTAACTTTACATACCACCAGGTTTAACATTAAAAAATTCTACGTGGTGCCCACATTGCGTTTATGTGTTTTGTACGGATCTCAGAACAAACAGCAACTTTTGCCTTATAAAACATTAAGACACTGGTTTTTATAACCGAAGTGCAGAGTGTTTACAGCGCGGTACGCACTGAGTCCTTATATAAAACAGATACGCTTCGTCTTTAACCTTTTAAAGCCTAGCGGTAACTTTACGTACCACCAGGTTTAACATTAAAAAATGCTACGTGGTGCCCACATTGCGTTTATGTGTTTTGTACGGATCTCAGAACAAACAGCAACTTTTGCCTTATAAAACATTAAGAGACTGGTTTTTATAACCGAAGTGGAGAGTGTTTACAGCGCGGTACGCACTGAGTCCTTATATAAAACAGATACGCTTCGTCTTTAAAGGGTTAAACAAACCGTAAGTAAACAAAGTAATGTGTTCTGCTGTCATTTCTCTGTGACAGTGTGTGACTGTTCAGTGTGCAGCTCACAGCGCCGTCGGCTACTTGATCTAGTTGCCAGACGTACTTATCTTTGCTCTTTAAGGATGTAAACTTCGTTATGAATTGCGTCCCTCATTTCGTAGGCTTTACAATGCACTGTTACCTTCCGTAGGTCAGAGGGCATAATAGTTAAGGCATTGGCTGGATGACCGAACAATCGTGGTTTGATTCTTGGCGTTGGGAGAGCTGTTTGTCTCTTCCGAAACGTCCAGAAAAGTTCTGTGTTCCACTGAGCCCTCTGTTCAATAGATATTGACGGCTGTTTCCTCTGTGATAGAACAGCCGGAGTGTAAAGCTGACCACACAATGCCATCTGCTGCCGAGGTTAAGAATACGCGAGGTCATAAGTTCATTCTTGTATCTGCCTTCATGTTGGGCACATCAATGCCTGTACTTTTACCCTACGAAGCGATATGTCGGCGTCTTCATCACATCCTTATGCATAGTGTGACGTCAGAGCTGCATGGTAACCTCAATTAACCCTTTAAAGACGAAGCGTATCTGTTTTATATAAGGACTCAGTGCGTACCGCGCTGTAAACACTCTCCACTTCGGTTATAAAAACCAGTCTCTTAATGTTTTATAAGGCAAAAGTTGCTGTTTGTTCTGAGATCCGTACAAAACACATAAACGCAATGTGGGCACCACGTAGAATTTTTAAATGTTAAACCTGGTGGTACGTAAAGTTACCACTAGGCTTTAAAAGGTTAAGTTACGCAGAACTGCTTGTGTAAAAATGTAATCATAACAACTGACCTGCGTGTCACGGAAACTTAGCTGTTTGTCTGTCCGTCTCTTTACAGAAAATCTCATCAGACCTGCAGTGCGGTGACAAGGCGACCCTTCTGCCCGACGGTTCAGAAGAAGAATGAGCGAGCTTATGAAGTCGAAACAAGATCCACCATAACCACTCAACTCGCGTTTTAACCTTCGTTTATCTCTGTGACTCACACCAGACACGACATGTTTACATCACTGTTGTATCCATTTTGACAAGAATCATAATTTATTTACAGCCAGGAAAGTAATAGCACCATTTACTTCATGTTCATTTGTTGTACATACACACTTTACATTTTCGTCCGAGAAAATGTTTATTACCTGGTTTATTGCTATGTAAAATGTATCTTGTCTTGAAGAATTCATTCTTATTTATTTATTAATTTTTTGATAATATTCATGACAGACGCGTGTCCCTTAATCTTTGAACAGGTATAAATAAGTATTGCTTTTATACAGAACCTTACTACAGAAGTGTAACGACAAAAGAATTTATCGGCGAATTGCAGCTGATCTTATTTCTTTCCTGCTTTGTTAGCCAGTTTGCCGAACTGACGACCAATGACCGACCACAAAATGGAGTCGCCACAAAATAATGGACACCGCATTTTCAGGGAAATTAATTTAAATTACGTTAAATTGCGTGTTGTACATAGCTGTATAGCGTCTTGTTCTGTAAGCTACGTGTATGCCGTTAATTGCAATAACTAATACGTTTAATTTATTCGGGTAAATCAGGTGCCTAGGAAATAAATGATACTTAGTGTTTTTACGTATTTCAAGTTTTTGAGTTTTGTAGGCGCAACACCGTCAGTGTAAAGTATGCTATTGTGTATCAAGAGTTTTTTTTTTTAATATTTAGGTATCTATAAGGAAAGGGGGACAGTTTTTTTTGGGTGGTAAAAATATTACCACGAACGAACCAGCTGAAGAATGTTCATCCCATCGCGCCTCTAACCGTCAGAGTGAGGACGGGGTCTATTGCAGTAGACACCCGTATCATAGGCTTCATGATAATTCACAGCAACTGTTAACATTTGCTCCATTTTAATTATTTCTTCGTTATTGTTTATGAGGGGGCACGCGGTGGCGCAGTTGGTTGAGGCACTGCGCTACAAACCGGCAGGTCGCGGGTTCGATTCCCGATGGTGTCAGTGGAATTTTTTTTTCATTGGCATAATCCTGTCGGTCGCACTATGGCCCTGGGGTCGACTCAGCCTCTAACAGAAATGAGTACCAGGAATATTTCCTGGGGGGTAAAGGCGGCCGGTGCTTACGGCTGACAAGTTTCCCAAGTTTCGACTAGATTACAGTTGCAGTCTTCAGGGAGACTGAAGCGTAAAGAAGCACTGCTTTAACATGCTTTAACCCCAAAGTTGGGGTTGGGGCGTGGTGTTACCCGTTGGGAAGGAGAAATTTGATTAAGATGGAAGTGTTTTGGACAACATTTCCTGCCAAATTTTGTGTCTTCCGAGACAGGCATCGGCTTCTTTGTATTTCCACGTTAATCTCCCTGAGGAGTGGAATATCGGCGTGCAATGGAACGCTGGATGTAAGGACAGGAAAGAGTTACGGTGTGCTGGTGTGCTGCGGACGGTTACAGCCCCGTGTTTGGTGGCAAAACTGTAGACTGGTGAAAGGAATATGGTGATAATGTATTGTGTCTATATATGTATATACATATGTACATATACATATATATATATATATAGCGTGTGCCTCATTTATGTTATGTCTTGATTTCGCCTACTGCGTTTTCTGTAAGGAACAGTTTTACAAAATTTTTAAATATGAAGATAAATACGATAATAATAACACGTAACGTGTATAGTGTTAATCGTACTAGTTTTACGAATATGCGCAGACGCAAAGGGAAGTGTTCTGCTTAGTTTCAAGCACCCGAACTAACCAACCAACCAACCAACCAACCAGCTAGCTAGCTAACTAACCAACTAACTAATTAACTAACTAACTAACTCCATGGAGCAGAGGCCTTCTTGAGAAGCTAACAGTTTCTCAGCTAGTCAAGAAATTCCCCGCATTTTATGGAACCCGAAGGTTCATTACCGCATTCACAAGAACCCGCCACCTGTCCCTATGCTGAGCCAGCTCAATCCAGTCCATGCCCCCATCCCATTGCTTGAAGATCCATTTTAATATTATCCTCCCATCTACGCCTGGGTCTCCCAAGTGGTCGTCTTCTCTCAGGTCTCCCCACCAAAATCCTGTATGCACCTCTCTTTTCCTCAATACGTGCTACGTGCCCCGCCCATCTCATTCTTCTCGATTTGATTACCCGAATAATATTTGGTGATGAGTACAGGTCATTAAGTTCCTCCTTATGTAGTCTTCTCCACTCCCCTGTCGCCTCGTCCCTCTTAGGCCCAAATGTCCTCCTCAGCACCCTATTCTCGAACACCCCCAGTCTTTGTTCCTTCCTCAGTGTTTCACAACCATATTTCAATCACCCGAACTTGCAAAAATTTGAAGACGTGTTAATAACGGTAAATGCAGTTAGAACATACAGCCTCATCTACAGGTCGATATCTAAATTCTAACGTCTCTTTCTTAAGAGTGCAAGGTTTAAGGAAGTACGTCCACCGTAACTGGCAACATGTTCGCTGAAAACAGGAAGCGTTTTAATACTGTGATTGTGATTTTCCTTTCTTTGTTTATTTCCTCTAACCAGGCCACAACCGCTTTGTTCCAAATCTTTTCCAATTAATTATTTACTAATCTGTTCAAAATTCGACTCTCTGTGTATTTTATAACCTCATGAATGTGTCGTTAAATAAACAACGAACGATTACAAAATCAGTACTTCAATAAATATTTATTTCAGAAAAATGTCTTTTTGCAATAAAAATTCTGAAGTTTATACCTAAATAATTTCATCGTGTTCCAGTAAAATTTGTCCCTGTTCACACAATTAAGGCGTATAACAAGATTAGATGTGTGACTCCACTCGTTCATAACTTGTACGCTAGATGACAGCCACTGGTCCGCATGAAGATGCAACTTACTGTGTCCAACGTCGAGGCTGTAATATCAACAGCAACACATTACATCTTTGCTGTTCTAATAATTGCAGACCTTTTTGGTAGTCACTGCCGCTCGGCGTACTTATCCTTATATACAAAAATGCCTTGTTCTGTGGGGCAGAATGAAGACAGAAATTTTATTCTTAAAATTTATTTCCGTGTTGATGCAGTGTTTTTAATCACCTTCTTACTAGAAAATAAGTGAAGGAGACAGTGCTTAGGAAATATTTTCGCTCGTGCCAATGAACTGTACATAACAGATAGCCTATCGCACTAGAGGTTTACAATATGGCGAGTATTTGCAGATCAGAACTAAATGCTTTTGAGGTTGCTTGTTTGTTCCTAGACCGGATGGGTCTATTTCGAAGTTATTTTGAAACCAAGAGCTGAAAATATTTTAAACGTCTAAAGCACATTTATAACTCTACGACCCACTCGCATTAACATGAAAAAGCACTACGTTTTGCTTCACACTGCACTAGAGATTTATCTTTCTTGTGGTTCACAGAATATAGAGCGATTATTTCTGTAGCCGGCATGAACTGAGTATTCATTGTAATGGGAAGCCGAAGTGTTTACTGTGAGGTAAGACCTAAAATTGTACTGATTATATGAAGTTGTTTCTTAAACTAGTTAAGTAACCTTAACTAACCATGGTTGCTTCTCATTCAATTTATAAATTTCGTAGACATAAAAATGCAATTATTAATAATTAATCACAAATGCATAACGGAAATCCTGGTCGTCATATTTAACCC
Organism: Coptotermes formosanus; assembly: GCA_013340265.1. Taxonomy (NCBI): domain Eukaryota; kingdom Metazoa; phylum Arthropoda; class Insecta; order Blattodea; family Rhinotermitidae; genus Coptotermes; species Coptotermes formosanus. The sequence continues at coordinate 2,838 of BLKM01000311.1, read as the reverse complement.
TTTAAAGACGAAGCGTATCTCTTTTATATAAGGACTCAGTGCGTACCGCGCTGTAAACACTCTCCACTTCGGTTATAAAAACCAGTCTGTTAATGTTTTATAAGGCAAAAGTTGCTGTTTGTTCTGAGATCCGTACAAAACACATAAAAGCAATGTGGGCACCACGTAGAATTTTTTAATGTTAAACCTGGCGGTACGTAAAGTTACCGCTAGGCTTTAAAAGGTTAAAGACGAAGCGTGTCTGTTTTATATAAGGACTCAGTGCGTACCGCGCTGTAAACACTGTCCACTTCGGTTATAAAAACCACTCTCTTAATGTTTTATAAGGCAAAAGTTGCTGTTTGTTCTGAGATCCGTACAAAACACATAAACGCAATGTGGGCACCACGTAGAATTTTTTAATGTTAACCCTGGTGGTACGTAAAGTTACCGCTAGGCTTTAAAAGGTTAAAATGTTAATTTGTTACGTCAGTCATTATTCCGAACCTTGGTTAGATCTATTCAGTCCTGCCGTGCGCAAATGTAGGTGTGTAAGCTATAACTAACGTGGCGCACACGTGCCGAAACACGTAAATATTCCTCTTTCTGTCAAAGTCTACGCAAAAATTTATTTAAAAAATCAGAGTCTTCTGAAAATTGTAGTCAAGAATAAACTTGCCGACGTGTCGGCTCAATTATAAGGTACTATAAGGAAAGACAGGAATTTGTCAGCTGGAAAACCGTTCCGTAAAAGACGTTGCCTTACATAAGAGAATAACATTAAAACATCTTTAAAATATTTGGCTATGAGAACGTGTATTCTGGGTCGGTGGCATCTTATTCTTATAAATTCCAATGGTGGAGTCTTTTAAACATTCTACTGGAAGGTTTTGCATTTTTGAAGCGGGAAAATTTCTCGAAAAGCTGAATAATTACAAAAACACTAATCACTAACAAATGCACAAAGAGAGTTTTATCATCAATTGTAACACACTCCTACATGTTTCGACCCTGCTGGGTCATCTTCAGGGAGAAATTATCTTTACCGTTACATTATGGTTGCACTTTACAGTTGAGCGACAATGTGCTGTTGACTGTGTACTGTGTACTGGNGGAAACGCTAGCTCATCCATGCAGTCAGATGTGTGGACTCTCCGCGGCCCGCGGCCCGCGGCCCGGACCGCGGAGAGTTCACGCCTCCAAAAACAACGCAATACACAGTCAACAGCACATTCTCACTCAACTGTAAAGTGCAACCTTAGTGTAATGAGAACAAAAAGTTCTCCCTGAAGATGACCCAGCAGGGTCGAAACATGTAGGAGTGTGTTACAATTGATGATAAAGCTCTCTTTGTGCATTTGTTGGTGATTTAGTGTTTTTTATGATATAGTGCGCGGGCATGGAACATGTTAAAGCTTAGTAATTATGAACTTGCAAAGAAAATATTTGGGTATGGTGTTAGATGTCTGTCTGTAACCCGAAAATTGTATTCAGAATACCCAGAAATTTCGTCATATTAAGTATGGCTTATAATACACAATATTCAACATACTTCTGCTGTTAAATATAAATTTCTATACACTACGTTCAATAAGGTTTACACGACACTGTATCAAGTGGTAAGGTTTTAATACTAATTTCGAAATATTAATGAATCTACTGTGTTGTGTTGTAAAATGTAAATGTATTATGTATTGGGCAGCTTAAAATATTAGTAGTACGTCTCTTATTCTTAACGTTTTATCTATATTAATGCATAAATATAACTGTAAATATGTGGAGTTTGTGTCCATTCATACATTTCTTTCTTAGGCGCCTGATAACTTCGGGTAATACCCCCTTTTTCATGTATTTCGTTTCCAATAAACGCTGACTGTGTAGTACAATGAGTAGCATAGTTTCGAAGTTTGGGTTAAAAAAACCATTCTCCACGGAATAAATTTACAGCATTCAACTCGCCACCTTTTGTCAAAATACTGCCGGTCTGTTGGAAACAAGGCGGCGTTGTTTTTGCCGAGTTAATGGCGAAAGAAAATCAACTGACATCCCTCAATGTGTTTTGTCGCTGTTTTCTCCACAGAACTGCTTTCGCTTTGATCAGTGTGCCCTTGCCCTTCTACTGCAAATTTGTACTACCAGCTTTTTCATGCTATAATATATAGAAGAAAAGGTATAACATTTTGGAATCTGTGGAGAATCAAAGTGCATTTGAGCATTGTTTTGCAAGCGAGGGTGCTTCTGCTGCGCCTTATACTAGTTGACTGAGAGTTTAAATCGTAGGTAAAAATTAGGCATCGGAAGAATTAATTAGAAAAAGCTGGTGCCTTTATCACTGTGGATAGCATAGGTCTTCCTGCGGTAAAGTTAGGTGTTTGCTTCGTATAAGGTATCCCGTTTCTACTTTTCTAACTCTTTATTTCCGATTCCGCTACCTCTGGAGCGTCGTTTAACGGGCGTTGTCTACTGGTTTTATATTATGGTAGGTCATAAATGTGAAATATTTGTTTAATATAACGTAGCAGCGTGTTTTATGGAGGCCTTGGATAGTTGCGTTATTTCCAACGTTGTATAATTCGGTCTTTGTTGTTGACTTCGTTATTAACCTTTATCCTGCTAATGTGGAATATATGGTGAGCTGCTAATAATGCCAGCACCACTAATGTGTAATATTTGGTGACCTACATTTGGCAAGGCTGAAAGGAGCCTCTTTTTCTCTCTCTCTCTCTCTGCACAATGTCTCAAAACTGAATCAATCGAGAAAGACCTCCTATGTCATATCTGTGTGCACACACTTACTCAGCTACCAACTAGACCCTGCACACACTTACTCGGCTACCAACTGGGCCCTGCACACACTTA
>BLKM01000310.1:86449-147746 GCA_013340265.1 Coptotermes formosanus | reverse complement strand
AATGTTTTATAAGGCAAAAGTTGCTGTTTGTTCTGAGATCCGTACAAAACACATAAACGCAATGTGGGCACCACGTAGAATTTTTTAATGTTAAACCTGGTGGTACGTAAAGTTACCGCTAGGCTTTAAAAGGTTAAATAAGTAAATATAAATGAACAACAAAACAAACCTTTCTATCAGCCGTAAATTTCGGTTTTTGGCCATTCAACTGAGGTATCAATTGGTGTCACCCAAACGGAGGGCAATGTAAACATTTTACTCACATATTCGTGTTTGTGAATCTGTTCCCATTTAAAACCTATTAGAATTATTTCAGGGAGGAAATTGATGCCGACCGGTTTTGTATCATAGATAAAGTATAGATCAGAAAAGCTTGTAAATGCGACATTATACTAAAATGTTACATAATGCACTAAGAAAGCAACCCCTGAACAGGTCCCTAGGGTTCCAGGAGGTTGACGCTCCCAGAATTTCCAAACAATCGGCACATGACGGTGGTAAGGTTGCCAGCCCTACGCACCGGCCTCCTTTACCCACAAGGATTTACCCCTGGTAGTCATTTCTTTTAGAAGTTGAGTCGAACTCAGGACTCTGGTGTGGCCAGAAGAAATTAAATGAGTCAATGGCTCCATTGGGAATCGAACCCGCGACCTTCTGGTTTGTAGCGCAGTGCCTCAACCAACTGCGCGCCTGCGTGCGCCATATAATGCAGTATAATCTGCCGTATCCGTTATGGGCGTGTTTGGGGGACAGTATATACGACTTTCATAAATCTCGTTCTGGGGTTTGCAGTCTCAGTAACAATTAGAATAAGGAAGATGACAGAGTACTGTAACTTAACACTATAATATGTGTGTAAACAAACAGCATGGTGACGGCTTTACTATGGGCCGAAACCTGTAGCTACGTGTGTATTGTAAAAAAACGATTTGTCTTATCAATGTATCGGCAAACTGTTCTGAATTTGAAATTGGGAGAAAACATATTGACTCGTACAAAAAACATTAATCACCAACAAATGCACAAAGAGTTTTTTCATCAATTGTAACACACTCCTACATGTTTCGACCCTGGTGGGTCACCTTCAGGGAGAAACGTTCTGTGCACAGTCAACAGCACATTCTCACTTAACTGTATAGGTCAACCTTAGTGTAATGACAACAAAATTTCTCCCTGAAGATGACCCAGCAGGGTCGGAACATGTAGGATTGTGTTACAATTGAAAAAACTCTTTGTGCATTTGTCGGTGATTAATGTTTTTTGTATAATATAGTTCACGGACATGGAACACATTGAACATTGACTCGTGTTTCCTGTCGGGATACACAAGAGATGAGTGTTTGTAACAGTCATTACAGCTAATAGAAGTGACACGAGTGGTACTAAGCTTCATTGGAAGGAACTTTAGGGAATCACAGAAAGGACGTTCCTTATTTAATGTCCACAAAATGTGATAACAGTTAAATGGGAAATAATTAAAACTTGAAATGCAACCCCTTAATGCTACTGCATCATCACTGTTTTTCAGTACAAGTAGTGGAAGCTACGCACCGTTCCATACGAGCCTTCCAGCCCTCTAAGCGTCCCCTGAAGTCATTTTGCGACCCGGCTTTACATAACTGTACGGTGTCCTCCATACACCTTACTTAACAAAATTGAAGCTTTTGGTGGCAGTTTTCATGAACTTCACAAGGAACAAGATGTTTACGCTTAAAGGAAAAAGTAAAAATGTAAAATTTGTCCTGTAACCTGCCACGAAGCCACAGAGGAAGAGTAGAAGCATAGCTGTAACCTTTCTTTAACCTCGGTGCGACGTAGGGGGTGGGTGATCAACGCCACGGCCCGGCCGCTTTACTCCAGGGAAATGACCCAGTACCCATTGTACAGGAGTCTGGATGGGTCCTAGGCCCGGTCTGGACGGGTGCGGAAAATCTCGCCCCCACCTGCCCGCCCAGCCCGTAGCGTTTATAAAAGTTCAACACTACGTCAACATAACGGAGAGTCGTTTGACAAGCGACTGGGGGGAATCCTCACTAGCAAATGGGTGATGCGCGCGCATTCTCCTTTCTTTATAGCGACACTTCGTTTAAACTGTGTTCTGTATGACGTACCTTATTAACAAATTTGACAATTTTAGCTTCCTCGGTAATTTCGCTCTACACTGTTAGCTATAGCTATAGCCATCAAATCGAAGCTAGGAAAGATATTAACACGGTTTGCGTATTTTTCTCTTACCTTAACATAACTTGCTTGTTATATATTTAAAAATTAATTCGTGCTGGTGCCATTTGCGCTTTGCCTGCCATGTTGTTTCCAACCAGTAGTAGGAAAATAATATTTATGGCGATAAGATGCCCTCCAATGGCATAACAAGTTTTGTGGAAAACAGTTTACTAGTTCCAAATTGAAACGGGGACACAGATGTACATAGCAATCGCGGAAGCTCACTCTTCTGTAAGTACGAACATGGGAAAAAATTTTCTTTATACTTGATATTTCAAGACGAAGCGTATCTGTTTTATATAAGGACTCAGTGCGTACCGCGCTGTGAACACTCTCCACTTCGGTTATAAAGACCAGTCTCTTAATGTAAGTCGCTGTTTGTTCTGAGATCCGTACAAAACACATAAACGCAATGTGGGCACCACGTAGAATTTTTTAATGTTAAACCTGGTGGTACGTAAAGTTACCGCTAGGCTTTAAAAGGTTAAAGACGAAGCGTATCTGTTTTATATAAGGACTCAGTGCGTACCGCGCTGTAAACACTCTCCACTTCGGTTATAAAAACCAGTCTCTTAATGTTTTATAAGGCAAAAGTTGCTGTTTGTTCTGAGATCCGTACAAAACACATAAACGCAATGTGGGCACCACGTAGAATTTTTTAATGTTAAACCTGGCGGTACGTAAAGTTACCGCTAGGCTTTAAAAGTTTAAGGGCCTTGTTAAAATTTGCGTTGAATTTTAAATGTTGTTCCGAATACCTGTACGAAGACACGTCGCTCTTTTAGGTGTATGCGTTCGCAAATATTAGAACATATCTGGACGAACGGACAGCATCTGGAACTCAGATACTGTACGTGCATAAAAATTAATATTTTCGCAGTAACTCTCCGAATCATGTTTCCGAAACCTTTTCACAGAGACCCGGAAGTGGAATGACATACTGCGAGAAATCGGTTAAGGCTGTGGCGAGTCGTTGTCCGTTCTTCGGCTGTATCAAGGCCCCTTGGCGCCACGGCCTTCGCGTGCTGGACATACGACCAGGCGTCACAAGTAGACAGTGACAAGATGCGAGTTCTGGGGTTGTCGCATCTGTATAGCTGAAGCTTCCCTTCTTTTGGGATACCACATTGCGTCACTGCGTAAAGAATCCCGACGTTTCGATGTAACATAGTGACCTCGTCTTGAACGATCGAAACATTAGAAAAGAGCACATCTCAATCTCAGGAGGGAACGTCGAAACAATGGATAACAAAATATGCTTTTCCTCAGTCACTGCCATGACTGTACAATCCGGGATTCTGTTCCCATTAGGGACAAGATGCTTTTTCCTTTCTCGAAAGCAACCAGACAGCGGGGATCCACCAATCTTTCTACTCAGTGGGTACCGGGTGTTCTTTCTGCAGGGCTAAGGCTGACTACTCACGTCCATCTAGTGTTGAGGTTAACAGTGAGGGAAAATATAACTCTACGCCCCTATATGCATTCGTGACGTGAACACGGGTAAGTTTGCCTTTTACCTTCCTTGAGTACACACTTGACGTCCGCTAACGTCCGGAATAGCTAGGTCACAAGGTGAGTGAGGTACTGGCTGCATAAGCGGAGAAATTTAGTTTGATTCCTCGTGTGGGCTGGGATTTTTCTCTTCGCCATAACGGTTACATCGGCCCTGGCACGCACACAGCTGCCTATTTAGTGGCCATCGGGAGGCCTTGCTGTGCTCGCGAAGTGTCTGGGGTGTGACACTGACAACTGACAACCATCCACACGGTCGTATGCCTCCTATGAACGCCCAGGATAGGGACAGGTGGCGGGCTTTTGTGATTGCGGTAATTAACCTCCAGGTTCCATAAAATGCGGGGAATTTCTTGACTAGCTGAGAAACTGTTAGCTTCTCAAGAAGGCCTCTGCTCCATGGAGTTAGTTAGTTAGTTAGTTAGTTGGTTGGTTGGTTGGTTGGTTAGTTAGTTAGTTAGTTAGTTAGTTAGCTAGCTAGCTAGCTAGTTAGTTAGTTAGTTAGTTAGTTAGTTAGTTAGTTAGTTAGTATGCAGTATGACTGCTGAAGCATTTAAAGTGCAATTTCGAAGTTTTGAATCTAAATGAGTAATGGCAAGAGCGCTACATTCTTCCGTCCCCAGCTGTGATATTCTATATCACACACAGGTGGGGCCAGGGAGTTTTAAAACCTTGCAGAGTATAATGTTGAAGTGAAGAATCCCTGGACCAGTGCCTCCATCCGCACATACGTCACATAGCACAGGACAGGTTCAGCTTTTAAACTTTTGTCGGCCTTGTTAAAGCTAGCAGCAGGAAAGCGCTGGCCTCTTGTCGTGTCATCCTGTTACTAAAATCGCACAGAGAAAGTTGTCTCACTGTCTGAAGTACCAATGAATTCTCCTGACCGCATGGCACAACTCTGCAGGCTGTTGCAAAACAGCTGTTCTTAACATTAGGTCTTTGTAATATGACGTCATATCCTGCCTTGCTTGCTAACGGACTGTCGGTGCTAAGATCGCGTTCTTACTGCAGCGTGCCCCATTTATGTAAATTCGAGTTGCATCAATAAATACTACGTTGCTTCGAAATTTGTTAGTGGCGGCAATAAGGACACAATAACGTTGGCGCCTTCCACAATAATGGGGAAGTGGAAACTGCTGTTCGTGAATGAGGGCGAATGTAAGAGCCAGGTCCGAATTTTTAAAATTGTGTCAAGATGGGGCAAACGCCCTAAGGTGACCGGAGATTGCATTGAAACATAATTATATTCAGTGGAATGAATGAGCTATATTTCACGTTTTAATGTCTTCTCATTTATTTTTGAGATATACGGAAATTTATTCATTGAATATTCTTCGTGCTTTAACTCTTTTAGCACTGAATTTAACCTGATTTAAAAGAGAATGAGAAGAATCAGTAATTGCGGACCCGTAAACACGTGCTGATCAGTTCAGGTTGTATAGGGAAATAAGCACTGTTTCTTCTGAGGTCCACACGAAGTACATTATGTGGATTGATACTTCGGTTTTGTGCAATGTTACGTTAATGTGATTCCCTGATTACGAGCCCATGAGGGATCGAAACATGTAGCAGTGTTCAACGTGATGTTATAACATAAAATATCTGGGGAAACACAGTGTTTTTGTTGGAGTGAGTATTGGCGTTTACTAAAACTGCAGGTTGTCTTTAATTAATGTCTTTTATTTAATTATCTAGTGAAATTTTTTTCTAATTTTATTGTAATTTTGTTTTTCATTGCGTGAGGTTTCTTACTTCTGTTATTTATGGCATGCGAATATTCTTCAAACATATATCGTATTTTATGCTTACAAAACTTTACGTATTTTTTTAAAAATAGACGTTCGTACTTAAAACTTTAAGAGGGAACGTTACGTCTGCTGTTGGCGTTTCATAGGCTGTAAAACAAATAGACTTTTTGTATTGCAGATGGTTTCCGATGTTCGTGCCGATTTTCTCAGTCCCAATTAAAAAAGAAAGATAGACAGCCTACAGACTCTTTGCATTGCAGTTGGTTTCCGATGTTCGTGCCGATTTTCTCAGTCCCAATTAAAAAAGAAAGATAGACAGCCTACTGTACTTAATTTCTGTTGAGTGTAAGGACGAAACAGAGGAGGAAGTGCGCGGCCATCAGCCCGTACATTCCAACATCTCGCCATTCTGTGTCAATAGTTGACGCTGTCAGGATGTGCTGGCTGCCTCTCTGATGCTGTTGGCACTTCATTTGTTCCTCGTAACAGAGCGTAAACAGACGCTTGCAGGGGGCCGTGTCTTCTCCTGAAGAAGCGTCTCGAACTCCGCGGGGTGCCGTGGCGGTATCGCAATTAACACAACGCTTATTAGCCACATCGCTTGCCCACCAGCAGTGTGATACGCCTGCCGGATGTCTTCAGGAGTGCCCTAAACAGTCTACGAACTCGCGCTTGCGTTTTCACTAACCTCTTGCTTCCTCATGTCCGTTTGGTGGTAAATACTTATTTGCTAGAAATAAGACTGTCATATTAAAGGGAGGCAATATTCACGCGCTGCTCCACGACATCTCTCTTCAGACGAGTGTTTTGCACGATTATAATAGCAGTGATGTTTAATACTTCGCGCTACGAACATAAAATCGGCGGCACAAGTCTAAAGAGTTGCACGAACGAATGGTTATTCATACGTGCTTTACTAGGCTGTTTGGGCTTTGCAGTAGGTGCATGGTTTCACCAACAGAGGGTGCTGAGTGCGTTGTTACTATCTCACATGTAAATTTATTGGAAAAATTTTATTTTGATGATTGTTCAGGTCCTGTAATTTTAATTTTTAATAAGGGATAATCCGTTTCATTTTATTACAGTTTGTATATTGAGTTTTGTATACACTATTTTTACATTCAGACGTTTGGATTGTTTTGTCTCGTACGTATGAATTCGTATGTTTTTTTTCTATTAGATTGCTACTTGTTCTTAAGTTTGTAGTTTACCTGTATAATCAGTGACGATGGAAAAGTCCAAACACACACCGGTGATATTTCGCAAGTCCAATTTTGCTGGGCTGACGGGTTTCCTTATCTGTATGATGGGTGAAAAAAGTATTTTGTGATTTCAGGCTTCCGCCGCGGTGTAAATGAGATCTGCGCTCTTCTGGGGTGTTATTCATGGTAACCTCCTAGAAGAGCCGATCCCAGTGGCCACGCGGTCTAAGGCGTAGGCCTGCCGCCGAGCGCTTGCTGAGATCGTGGGTTCGAATCCCACCGGGGGGCATGAATTTTTTTGTTTTGTACAGTGTTTGTGTTGTCAGGTAGAGGTCTCTGCGACGGGCCAATCCCTCGTCCAGAGGAGTCCTACCGACTGTGGTGTGTGTCTGAGTGTGATCAAGTGAAATTAAAAACCCTCGACACCTGCTGTGAACAAGTAGGTAGAAGAGGGAAGGACTAAGAAAAGCGAATAACTCAACGGAAGTGTTCTTGCAGCCTGTCAACAACTGAAAATAAACATTTGCATATTCATTTAGGACACTTTAGGGCGTCGTAGAAATGTGAGAATAAAAAAATTAGGGTCTTTCGCAAAATAATTGCGGAAAGCGACTGTAAGCTTACTAGTGTTTGCCCCTCTGTCTGTCCGCCTGCATGTAATAGATCGGATCTCATGAGCGGATTGTAGTGAAATTTTATATTGTAAGACTCCCAGGTACGGTGTCTCGATGATGACCGATTGTAGCTGTGTTGCTAGGATACGGAGAAACCTTATATTGTGTTACGGCTTCTCGAGGATGATCGATTCTAGCTCTACTGCTAGGATACACATATACCTTACATTGTGTGCGTGCAAGTACTCAATTATGGAAGATATTCATGAATTTGACATTCAGGGTCAAAACAAAGCGAACTCGCCACAGGTGTTACGCGCTAAGGACACTGAAGTTGCATGTGTGAAGTCACCCAACCCAAAGACACAACTGTTTTATAAGTTTATCAGTGTTCGGCGATATTAATGTTTTGCCCTGAACATGGTCCTGCATGGTCGAAACATGTAGGAGCATGATATAAACTGGTTCGTCCAGAATTTAGTTACGTATCCATGGAGCAGACGCCTTCTTGAGAAGCTAACAGTTTCTCAGCTAGTCAAGAGATTCCCCTCATTTTATGGAACCCGTAAGTTCATTACCGCATTCACAACAGCTCGCCACCTGTTCCTATCCTGAGCCAGATCAATCCAGTCCATGCCCCCATCCCACGTCTTGAAGATCCATTTTAATATCATCCTCCCATCTACGTCTGGGTCTTCCAAGTAGTCACCTTCCCTCAGGTCTCCCCACCAAAATCCTGTATGCACCTCTCTTTCCCCCATACGTGCTACATGCCCCGCCCATCTCATTCTTCTTGGTTTGGTTACCCGAATAATATTTGGTGATGAGTACAGGTTATTAAGTTCCTCGTTATGTAGTCTTCTCCACTCCCCTGTCGCCTCGTCCCTCTTAGGCCCAAATATCCCCCTCAGCACCCTATTCTCGAACACCCTCAGTCTTTGTTCCCCCCTCAGTGTGAGAGTTGTTTATGCTACTGAGTACAACTTCCTAACCGGTGGGAACGCGCTGTTGAACGTTACTCAAAACGCTGGCGACAGGACCTTGCCGTTACGCTGCTGAGAGGGCGCGTTTTGAAATTCCGGCTAGCGGCAGAAACGAGCCGGACTGTGGCTTGCAGAATCCGTTTGTATGACGTCATATGGCACGGGAAAGTGAATAACGACATCAGATTCCACCACAGTACACAGACAGAAAGAATAAGCAACGCTATAGTGTCGTAACTGGAGAGAACGCACCGGCACAACCTGGCGAAACACTTGCTGGAGTTCACTAAAAAGGTAAAACTGTCCCTGTACGGGGCGTGGACAGGCCCTGAGGGCTTCAGGAGGTTGAGCCTACCAGATTTCTAGACAATCGGCACATGAAGGTGGTATGGTTATCAGCCCAACACACCGGCCGCCTTTACCCCGCAGGAGATACCCTTGGTACTCATTTCTGTCAGAGGCTGAGTCGAACCCAGGACCATAGTGCGGCCGGAAGGATGAAAAATTCCAATGACGTCATCGGGAATCGAACCCGCGACCTTCCGGCTTGTAGCGTGCCCTGGAGTTAACTACACACTACAAGTAAAAACCGGGGTTTCATTGGTCAACACAGCCACAGTCCGTCTGTTTTTGTATTATAATGACTGCATGTTTCGACCTGTTTCTTTTAATAGTTATGAGTCCTACCGAAACAAAATCAACACAGGAGATTAAAATATTCAGACGACTCGCCGTGTTACTGAATGAATGCAATGTCGCCCTTCTTATAGTGTCACATGTGTTTTATATTGCAGGACGCTGCAGACTATGTTCTTGTTGTGCCCCGGCGGGGGGGGGGGGGGGATAGCACAGTCTGTATAGCGACTCGCTACAGGCTTGACGGTCCGGGGATCGAATCCCGGTAGGGGGTGAGATTTTCGGACCTGTCCACACCGACCCTGAAGCTCACCCAGCCTTCTGTACAATGGGCCGGGTCATTCCCGGGGATAACGCCGCTGTAGCATCGCGTTGATCACCAACCCATGTTTAGCGCCGAGGTAAAGAAAAGTGTAGAATTATACCTGTGCTGTCCTTCTGGGCCTTCATGGCCTATTCTAGGCTAAACGTTTATAAAATTTAGGTAAGTTTTTGTCTTTAGAAAGTTTATTTACTTTTTCAACTACTCTGGCAAATTGTTCTGTCCTTATCAGAACCCGTTTGTTGCGTGTACGTTCGTTCTTAGAGAGGAGACGCTTTGCCTTTCTTGCTGGCCAGTCACTGCACTGGCTAAACTGGGCCGCGTGTTAATATTGACTGCAATTAGTAATACAGCTTGGTGATACTTACAGATGGTGCGCCTTTGTTATCTGCTATTGAAATGTTGAGCCGGAATCTGGCTATTCATACTGAAAATTTTGTGGCTTTCGTCATTCCTTAAATATAACTATCGGAATAGTAGGGCACATTAATTAAGCCACGACCGCTTTCTGTTCTACACCCGTTAAAATTAATTTTTTATTAGCCCTTTAAAGCCCGGTGGTCACTATACGTAACACCACGTTTAACATACACAAATTCTACGTTCTGCCCACACAGTGTATTTATGTGTTTTGTATGGATCTCAGAACAAACAGCAATTATTTCCCTATACAGCATTAACTGGCTGGTTTTTATAACCGAGATGGAGTGTGTTTACTGCGCGGTACGGACTGGGTCTTTATATATTTCAGGTTATCTGAATATTTAAAGATGAGGTTATTCTTTTTGTTTCATATTATTTTGAGTTGCTGACAGTGTATTTACATAAATAAATAAATAAATAAGTGAATGAATGGATGAATGAATGAATCCAAGAAAAGCTATAACGTCACTTGGAAGTGTCAGTCCGCACAGCAATTGCCAGAGCTTTTCTGCTGGGTGTAATTGCGATAAAATGCGCAAAGCTGCGTGTTTACCTTCGCCTGGCGTCCTTGCCGAGGCGTGACACGCTGGGAGCTGCGGTACGGAACGGCACACCGTTATATCGGGCCGGCGAACTTTAGGAAGGAAGGAAGCAAGGAAGGAAGCGTCGGTATGGCGCTGCAGTGGACACTAGGAATGCGTGAACGGCAGGCTTCATGCTGTGGCAGCAATCCTGAACAACAATCCCACCTAATAAATGTCTTGCTGTTTTGTCTCTTGTATTCCAGTCTTAAAATGGCTTTGAAAGGGAAGAAATGAAAGGTCTGTCTTGTAACAGTGACTTAGTTGACTTCCCAAATGTCTTACAAGTTAGGAAGTGTCTGCACAAGTTAACAATTCGGACATGGTAGGTGTATTAACCTTTTAAAGCCTAGCGGTAACTTTACGTACCGCCAGGTTTAACATTAAAAAATTCTACGTGGTGCCCACATTGCTTTTATGTGTTTTGTACGGATCTCAGAACAAACAGCAACTTTTGCCTTATAAAACATTAAGAGACTGGTTTTTATAACCGAAGTGGAGAGTGTTTACAGCGCGGTACGCACTGAGTCCTTATATAAAACAGATACGCTTCGTCTTTAAAGGGTTAATGACCTGACACGTTAAATTTGTCAATACTTTCCAGAAAAAAAACCAAGTGTATTAAAAACACTATAAGATTTTATCCATATCTTAGAAACATCTCTACAATTGATCATCATTCAAATATCTTAAACAGCGAGATTTATTAGTTATATCGATCATGCTCGATGTTCGATATTGAACCATGCCTTCAGCCTCAGCTTCTACGTCATAACGACTACAATCCGTCTCAATTGTCAAAAACAACATTGACGACATATTGCTTGGCATTTAGACAGGTCTTCGGGTAATTCGCCCAGTTTTTGTGCAATTTTAACTAACATCGAAACTTGTAGACAAATTTTAGTGAAACTCCAAAATATCTTTTTTCACGAAAATCCGTCCGATATGAGTCGCTATGATACAGACGGACGGACGGACGGACGGACGGACGGACGGACGGACGGACGGACACGATGAAACTGGTTGGCGTTTTTCGCAGTTGTTTTGCGAGAACGCCAATAAATGTGTGAAAATTGAAATATCCAATGAGTGCAAAGCAAATATTTGTGTGTTCCTTACAAACCGTAAATTATTAGGCATTCTCATGAACTTCAGAACTGCTTACGTTGCATTGTCGCGTTTTAAAGTGCGGCTGTGAAATTAATAACCTTATTTCTTTCATAGAAGTGACCACATGAAAGTCAAAGTTTCAGATACATTGCCAGTCAAAAGTAAAGACAAAGTCCAACAGCTGGAAAACACAAAACAATTGCATGCTGTTGGCTGTTATCCAAACAGCAGCTCGCATCATTTGGTTCTCAGATATTTTCTAGAAATCATATAAAATTGTGAAAATAAGTGAGTTTTCTAAAACTTGATATTTAGCATAACTGTAACATGAAAGAAATGTAATCAGGAATTTATTTTAATTCCACATTGAACTTAACAAAAATTTGACATATCTGACACCCCCAGGGGGAATGTTTTGCATCCCCATGGGGCACATGTGCTCCAGATCAAGAACCATCCATGTGTATTCTTGGTTTCTATATTTTTGCAAATTATGTGTTTTTGAATCTGATTGTAAGGAAGTGTACAGTTTGACATCAGTAATTAAAATGTAGGTAATCTGCATATATATATATGGCCTGTATATATGTAAGTGTGTGTGTGTGTGTGTGTGTGTAGGTGTGCGCGCTACGCAGTTTTTTTACCATGTGCGTCATTTAGACATGTGAATAATTTTTGTTGCGTTTATAAAGATGATCGCGCATGACATACAAACAACCGTGAGATACAGCTATGTTTCAGTCGGTATTGTCGCCTTGCCAGTTGCCGAATAATTTACAGATACCCGTTTTATTTATTTATTTGTGTATTTATTTATGTATTTATTTGTGTATTTATTTATTTAATTTTTTGTGTATTTATTTATTTGTGTATTTATTTATTTATTTATTTATCTATCTATCTATCTACCTACCTATCTATTTATCTATCTACCTATCTATCTATCTATCTATCTATCTATCTATTTATTTGTTTATTTATTTATGGGTTTGCATGTCTTGTAAGGAAATTTTGCATCTCATTCCTGATTAATGAAACATGACGGTAAATATGTTGCCATTTTCTCACCTTGCACACCAATTTATCCTTTCTCCATTACACATTTCGTGCCTGCCTCCTTCCTTTCTCAGTTCAAACCACGAATTAATCTGCGCGATTATGCTTCACATGTCACAGCCTCGAAAATCTGTGTAGCTACGTGAAACTGCGTGTTTCCGTGCAAATGGCGGCAGCATAATACAGTACACACACATAGCCGATTTTAAACGGTTTTGTATCGTATTCACGCGTTTAGTGCAATCATAACTGTTACTGAAAGTGTGCGAAATATTTTCTTTTGTCTTTGAAAACTGATGCTATCTACATGTTGAGTAAACTACAGTAAGCAATAGCAGTGCTGATAAGACAGGCGATGTACCTACGTATAATGTAACTTTGAGGCGCGTTCGCGTAACCACTGTTGCCGTGGAAAAGCAGTAAGTACTACATATTCTGAGTGTGTGTCTGTAGCCTTAGTTATCCAGCACGCAAAGTGCCTTGCTCCATATTACACTGCCATCTGTGGCCTGTCTGGCTGTACCATATTTTTCCACATTATCTCATAAACGGTACGATTTTCGGGGAAAATGCTATTGGACATAAAATGTGTTCTGATTCTCTCTACAACTTTTGTCTGAAACTTTTCTCATTCTAAGAAGAATTCAGGGAGACATTATCATAAATGTACAGAGGTTTTCGTGTAAAGTACCCGTTAGTCTTGTCAGATTTCAATGAAACCTGAGTTTTCTCGACAGATTTTCGAAAAATACTCAAACGTCAAATTTCATGAAAATTCGTCCACTGGTAGCCGAGTTTTTCCATGCGGACGGACGGACAGACCTGACGAAGCTAACAATATCGCTTTTCGCAACCTTGCGGACCCGCCTAAAAGCACACAAATTGCGGTGCCATAATAAAACTTAGTTACTGCTGTTCCAGATATCATTCACTATTTTTATACAGGGGTCTGTGCCCCACCTGTCAACCCTTGGCTCTGTCCACCTGTCACTGAGAGACATTTTAGTTAGTCATGTTACAAACACTGTACGTTTTGTGTTTCAGGCATTGCCGCGTGGTGTGCTGGTGTCTGCTACTCTTACAAGTAAGTCCGTCAGCCATTGTTTATTAATTGACTACTGCTGCTGCTGTCACTAAATTCATGGTACTGTTTGCGTGTTTGCTGAAAACTTGCACGTGATGATATGTTACAACAGCACTGCACACGGGTGTATGAATGAGTGAATCTAACGGCCAGTCTCCACAGCAATTGAATTAATAAGTGCGTTAACAATTTACCTTCATTAACTAATATGAAACATGACTACACGTTTCGGCTGAAATTACCCGTCATCAAGCCAATTCCAGATATACTGAATGTAACACATTTAATTTTCCAGTGCACCTTACGGCCGTTTTTGAATTAAGATATCATGTTTACATTTTCTTTCTAATTTTTTATCAATACCACTAATGAGTAGGGGGGCCGCGGTGGCGCAGTTGGTTGAGGCACTACGCTACAAACCGGAAGGTCGCGGGTTCGATTCCCGATGGTGTCATTCCGGCCGCACTATGACCCTGGGGTCGACTCAGTCTCTAACAAAAATGAGTACCAGGAATATTTCCTGGGGCTAAAGGCAGCCGGTGCGTAGGGCTGACATTACCACTTTCATTTGCCAATTTTCTAGAAATTCTAGGAGCCTCAACCTTCTTGAATCTTCGGGGTCTGTCCAGGCCTGTAATGGGCAGCGCTGCGGACTGGTACACAAAACCTCCGACTCCGACTGCTCGATTTTTAAAACTTCCGACTCCGACCCCTTCACAAAAGCTCAATATGTATTAATAACGGTAAACCTACAAGACGTTTCCCCCCACGTGAATCATCAGGCTACTGTTTAGATTTATAACCCGTATTTAAGTGTAAGTCTAATGGTTACTGTAGCTATCAGGGCTCTGCAGTTGGAGTATCTAGTTAAGATTTTAGACTGAGGGCGGAGTCGGAGTCGGTACATTTTTACCGACTCCGACTCCACCTAAAATTCCTTCCGACTCCGACTCCACAGCCCTGGTAGTAGGATAGCTTCACCTTCTACATCACGTCTGCTGCGTTCAAAGGTTTGTACAGTATTGCTTTGGTTGGGTTCGCTGATGGTGCTACCTTGGAGACCGCAACACGTAAGAATGTTCAGTGTCGCATTGTAGCACATAATGTATAAGCAACAGTACTGTGCGCTGTGTTGGTCTGAGTGCTGCGAATTGGTCATCGACAGGGCGCGGATTGAGAGTATAAAGCAGTAAAACTGAACACATGCAGTATAGTAAGAAAACTTTTGGCGGAATGAGGAATAAGGAGTGCTTGGTCAGTGACCCGTGCTCTTTGAAAACCAGCTAAATCGCCGTGTAATAATAATAATAACAATAATAGTCACTGTCACAAAGCCTAAAGAGACTTAACTTGCACCCAAACACATATATACAGATGCAAACAGTGGTAACTCTTGGCACATGTTCAATTGTAAGAAATTTCCTAAATTACACATAAGACCACCGAGCCTAATCCTGTTGATGATACATCCCAGGATACGTGAATATTTCTCAGCTAAAGCTGAGAAGTTTTCGGATGATGATGATGATGATGATAATAACAACAATAATAATAATAGGTACACAGTAATAATAATTATAATTCACTTCGGTTCAATTCAATAGGTGTTTACTAATGTGCAGACCTAACAGCACAAGTGCCTATCATAAAGCCAGCACAGACACATATACAAAACAAAAACAGTACAGTACACAAAAACGGAACACTGAATATACACAACAACAACAACAACAACAGCAGCAGCAGCAGCAGCAGCAGCAGCAACAACAACAACAACAACAACAACAACAACAACAACAACAACAACAACAGACCGTCAGTCCACGTACTGATTTTTCTCTACACACCCGTTCCCCACCCTTCTCAGTCGCAGTCCACACTCCATAACCACCAGTCTACACACCTTCCTCTCCCTCTCCAATTGCTTCTGTTGGTAGCTGCTTGATGGCTGTTCTACGCCGCTAGACATTTTCTCCCATCGTTTGAAGGCCAAAATGTCTGTCCGCATTGTCGGAAATGTTTACTTTTATGACTTGGAAAACCCCGGGATATTGGGCGTCTGGAACCGAATTTTGTGGCACATCGGGAAAACTCTATAAACCCCATAAAACCGAGACAGTCCCGGAGAAACCGCAACGAATTGGGGCCCTACCCTAACAAGATCTCTCCGCTGATAGGGCAAGCCTTTGTGTCACTGTCGCTATAGCAGTGCCGGGTTGTCTAGCGCACAGTGCCGGCAAATCGACCAATTGCACGCCGCGTTGCACTGTACTTAGCGGATACTTTGGGCGGAACATTGCTTGGGGTTATCATTCCATTTGCTAGTTAAGGGCAGAGAAAATTGGTGTACCGCAATGCTCAGTTGGCTGCCGGTTAGCCTGACTGCCGTCCCAGGCACTGTGTCTCGGTGCAGTTGTACCTACGCACAACTTAGGGGAATGAACATACAGTTCCACTCATTCCGAAGCGCGGCATTAGAAGCACATGAGTGGCTAGAACTCACGGCCTGGCCGCTTTGCCCAAAGGGATATAGCCTGCAGTTCGCACTGAATGGGGAGCTGGGTGGGCCCGGGGGCAGATATGGGGGTTCTGGAGACGAGAAACAGTCTCCTGCCCTCCTAGAAATCGAACCACAGTACCTCGATTTTGCAGCCCGCAGCCCATTCTTTATCGAACTTCCAGTTCTCAATAATGTAGAAAACCCCACATCCGCCTCGTTTGCAGTCCTTACACATTCAACACTCTTCAAACATTCTCAGGATTTGTCTAGTAGCCGCTGCATCTGGGAAGGCATCTTAAAAAAATAAGCAATCCCATTACAGGCCTGGACAGGCCCTGAGGGTTCCAGGAGGTTGAGGCTCCCAGATTTCTAGACAATCGGCAGATGAAGGTGGTAAGGTTGTCAGCCCTACGCACCGGCCGCCTTTACCCCCAGGAAATATTCCTGGTACTCATTTGTGTTAGAGGCTGAGTCGACCCCAGGGCCATAGTGCGGCTGGAAGGATTATGCCAATGGAAAGTTTCAATTACACCTTCGGGAATCGAACCCGCGACCTTCCGGTTTGTAGCGCAGTGCGTCAACCAACTGCACCACCGCGGACCCCGAATGGGGGCAGAAACATGCCCGAGGTATGGTGCATGTAAAGTGAAATTATCAGGAGTACGTAACCTGTAAGTGTTTAACACATTGTGTGGGGGATATCCGATGGGCCACGTCATACCATCTGTCTGTGCCAAGTCAGGTAAAGTCTGCAGAGCGTTCTATTCAGCTTACTAAAGTCTGTTAACTGCTGAACGTCATGAACTAATAACAACCAGCAAATGCACGGTCTAAATAGCATAAAATTTGCTAACTTCATTTTCTGCTATGCAGCTAACACAACTCATCCAAACCCTTTGAAGGCATACACTCATGTGCGATGTCACGTTATCTTTGCCCACTTGTACACTGAGGGAGACCACGTGAATCCTACAATCCAATTTTGTCGCTTAGTCGGCTATAAAACAAACTTCTTTGCTGTTTCTTGAAGTTAAGTTCCTTGTATACGTGTTTGATTGCGTGATGTGTGTTTTCTTATAATTGGCTGTTAAACTGGAAAGACAATAAATGAGAATCGAATTATTATTTGTCCAGTTCGTAACTGTTGCTGTACATCGCGCTAAGACCAGCCCCTCAGCCAGACGTCTTACTGCGGCTAATGCTCTCTGCACAAAAACGCTGATATTTTCAGTTGCTATGGTATCTCGCTAAAAAGCATAATTAGGTCTAACGTTATATGGTTTAATTCGTTTATACCTGCTACTCATCCCATGGTTCATACTATCAATCTTTGCCTATTCCTTCTATTCTATTCCTTAAATTCTATTCTTTAAATGGCTTTCTAGGTGTTATCCTCTAATATTTAAATTCGTGTTCCTTTCATACTTCGTGTTTTATTCCTTCTGTATTTGTTTGTGTGTAGTATCCATTTAGTGCTTAAAATTGTACATTTTGTCTTACGATTCCTGTATTTTGTCACCTTTCCTTTGACTGCTTTTAGTGTTGTCTTCTGAGTGCCATTTGTGTATACTGCCTGCAGTTCGTAATGTGTGTGTAACGCCCTCGGGCTGTTCAGTCAGCAGGTAAATAAACTCGAACTGAATTCAGCTTAATTACATTGAATTATCGTCGTCGTCATCATCATCATCATCATCATTATCATTACCACCACCACCACCACCACCACCACCACCACCTGCCCCCACCACCACTTCGCCGCCGCCGCCGTGTCAACCATTATCCACCAGGGCACACCATTTGAGCTGCCAAATTCAGGGACGAGATAAAACAGACATTCTGCACTCTAAAATTGTGACTATTGTTATTATCATCATCAACTTTACTGTTGCTAGTGGGTCGACTCGACGTTGGAGCAAGATATGACATCACCAGAGGCGGCAGGTGGCGGGGTGACAGAGCTGTATGCAGCGTACCCCGCTGAGCAGGTGGACAGCTCTGGGGGAGGTTCTGTGGGACTGCTGAGGAAGCTGGCGCCAATTGTGGTGCCTGATAATGAGACAGAAGAACTGGCGCGCGACAGCAGCGAGCAGAACTCCGTGAGTACGGGGCCCAGAGTAATGTGAATTATATATGAATATACAGTCCGTACCGCGCAGTAAACACACTCCGTCTCGGCTATAAAAACCAGCCAGTTAATGCTGTATAGGGAAATAATCGCTGTTTGTTCTGAGATCCACACAAAACACATAAATACACTGCGTGGGCAGAACGTAGAATTTGTGAATGTTAAACCTGGCGGTACATAAAGTAACCACTGGGCTTTAAAGGGAGACCCAGTCCGTACCGCGCAGTAAAAACACTCCGTCTCGGTTATAAAAACCAGTCAGTTAATGCTGTATAGGGAAATAATCGCTGTTTGTTCTGAGATCCACACAAAACACATAAATACACTGTGTGGGCAGAACGTAGAATTTGTNGGGAGACCCAGTCCGTACCGCGCAGTAAACACACTCCGTCTCGGTTATAAAAACCAGCCAGTTAATGCTGTATAGGGAAATAATCGCTGTTTGTTCTGAGACCCACACAAAACACATAAATACACTGTGTGGGCAGAACGTAGAATTTGTGAATGTTAAACGAGTCGGCTTTAAAGGGCTGAAATTGGGAAAGTTTGTGGAAGATGGACATTGCATATTTTGAAACAGAACTTTATGTTGGGTGGACACTGTCTGGCTATGAGTGACACACCACTGTGCAAATGCCAAACCTCTGAAGTGTCAAGACCGCGGACAGACACCATATACACAGCGATGTGTTCATAACACTTCACTAGGCTAACTGCACTTCTCATGTTTTAACTGCCTGTCGACTGTCATATCCTAGACAACAGATCCGCCTGCTGAGTTCAACACAATACGAATCTATTCTTATTCTCTCAACCTGAAAACGGAAATACAAAACATATCCGAAATGTTTTTGTTTCATATTGCAAATCAAGATGGCGGGTGAAATACAACCCAGTACCTTTAAACACATGAGAACGTTTGGAATTGTTGCGATTAACATTAGCGGGCCGATTCAGATAATGATGGTAATAATAATAATAATAATAATAATAATAATAATAATAATAATAATAATAATACAAGAGTCTGTGTACAGAGACACAAGGGATGTGGAACACGAAACGTGTGATCACACCCGCGGTAACTGGAGCCACCGGAACAGTAACAACAGGTTTAAGGAAAAATTTGGAAGCCGTACCGGGAAAACATTCAGTAGATTCGGTACGGAAGGCAGCTGCACTTGGAACATCGCAAGCAACGCGGACAGTGCTGCAGTGTGACACTGGGGGCGTGGGCGGCGGGTATCACCGCTGGTTCAAAATACGCTGTGCCGGGGGGAAGTGGCCTGTGGCAACAGGCAGCATAATAATAAATAATAATAATAATAATAATAATAATAATAATAATAATTATTATTATTATTAACGAGCCCGTCGTTTGCTCAGATTACGTACCGTTGGTTGTAGATGAATAGGCATGCATGCAGCAACGGTGGAATGATACTGACGGGGGGGGGGGGGGGAACCGAGTGCAGCGTGTGAGTCACCCGTGGTTTTTCTCTGGCCTGATTGCTTTCACATTGGTAAAGGTTTGAAATGTGTTTATATCGTTAGTAAGAAAAGCCCGGACTTTACTGGACACGTTTGATGAAGTGGAGCACAGAAGGGTGCATGTTCGCTGTTTATTTATACTAAATTCATTTGCATTATGCCGTTATTATGTATACATTAACAACAAAAGGTATCGTGTGTAATAAATAGCCGGGAATAGCCGGCCGTAGAGGAGGGAAGGTAAGGGGTAGGCTGGAAGGGGAGGGACTTGTCTCCAGCATCGTCAGTGCTTCTTGTGTGGTAAGCAGTTCTGTGTTACGTGTTAACTGCATGGTGCTGTGTCCTGTAACTTGACGACGCTTGCTCTGTTCTGTTTTCCATAGGAGCCTACCCCACATATGCACGACATTTCACTGCGGTAGTTGCAAGGCAACGCAACAGGCGTGCTAGAACGTAACGGAGTGCGGAATGGAGGTTAGGTGTTAGAAATGGTGTTTATGTGCCCACCGTTAACACTTTAGGGAAAAAAAATTTGACCTTAATTATGTTTAAAGACTCAGCCCGTACCGCGCAGTAAACACACACCGTCTCGGTTATAAAAACAAGTCAGTTAATGCTGCATAGGGAAATAATCGCTGTTTGTTCTGAGATCCACACAAAACACATAAATACACTGTGGGCAGAACGTAGAATTTGTGAATGTTAAACCTGGCGGTACGTACAGTAACCACTGGGCTTTAAAGAAAGACCCAGTCCGTACTGCGCAGTAAACACACTCCGTCTCGGTTATAAAAACCAGGCATTTAATGCTGTGTAGGGAAATAATCGCTGTTTGTTCTGAGATCCACACAAAACACATAAATACACTGTGTGGGCAGAACGTAGAATTTGTGAATGTTAAACCTGGCGGTACATAAAGTTACCACTGGACTTTAAAGGGAGACCCAGTCCGTACCGCGCAGTAAACACACTCCGTCTCGGTTATAAAAACCAGTCATTTAATGCTGTATAGGGAAATAATCGCTGTTTTTTAATAATCGCTGTTTTTTCTGAGATCCACACAAAACACGTAAATACACTGTGTGGGCAGAACGTAGAATTTGTGAATGTTAAACCTAGCGGTACATAAAGTAACCACTGGGCTTTAAAGAAAGATCCAGTCCGTTATGGGGGCCGCGGTGGCGCAGTTGGTTGAGGCACTGCACCACAAACCGGCAGGTCGCGGGTTCGATTCCCGATGGTATCAGTGGATTTTTTCTTTGGATTTTTTCATTGGCATAATCCTGTCGGTCGCACTATGGCCCTGGGGTCGACACAGACTCTAACCGAATTGGGTACCACGAATATTTCCTGGGGGTAAAGGCGGCCGGTGCGTATGGCTGAGAGCCTTACCACCTTTATGTGCCGAATGTCTATAAATCTGGGAGCCTCGACCTCCTGGAACCCTCTGGGCCTGTCCAGGCATGTAATGGGACTGCTTTATCTTTATTTTTACGTTATCCGTTGTAAAGAGAGAGGAATCAGGACAATTAACCTTTTAAAGCCAGCGGTAACTTTACGTACCACCAGGTTTAACATTAAAAAATTCTACGTGGTGCCCACATTGCCTTTATGTGTTTTGTACGGATCTCAGAACAAACAGCAACTTTTGCCTCATAAAACATTAAGAGATTGGTTTTTATAACCGAAGTGGAGAGTGTTTACAGCGCGGTACGCACTGAGTCCTTATATAAAACAGATACGCTTCGTCTTTAATTTGAGCACAAACCGATACATTGTACATATCTGTGTATGTAAAACACGTGAAACAGGGGAAGCGACATGGATTTTAAGGTAATTTAAGAGATGTGTATGCCTGCATGACAAGACCTTCTGTTAGCAGTCACATCCCTTTGGAATACGTAGTTGAGGCCCCAAAAATAAATTTTGTATTCAGTGTGTTGTATTACATTATGTTTAATGCCATCCCACGAATGTTGCCACAGCCGTGTTACAGCACTGGTACTGACAGCGTTTCCACGCAGGCCGGAATTTCAAAAATACGCAAATTTCCAGGTGAGTGCAGTGACGTCACAGAGATGTTGCAACGTTGTTCATAATGAACTTTCCTTCCTGTTGCCTCATTAGCGAAACGGACAGTCGGTTAGTGTAACACAGACAAAGGAGGCCATGCTAATGAGAATGACGTAGTGTGACGTAACAGGTATCTGCTGGCGCTTGGGCCGTTAACGTTTGAGACGGAAACGTGCGATACAGCAGCTTGACTGTTATGGGCTGTGTCTCAGAACAGCTTCAGTACGATGGGCAGTGTGTCTCAGAGCTTCACTGTTATGGGCTGTGTGTCTCAGAACAGCTTCAGTACGATGGGCAGTGTGTCTCAGAGCTTCACTGTTGTGGGCTGTGTGTCTCAGAACAGCTTCAGTACGATGGGCAGTGTGTCTCAGAGCTTCATTGTTATGGGCTGTGTCTCAGAACAGCTTCAGTACGATGGGCAGTGTGTCTCAGAGCTTCACTGTTATGGGCTGTGTGTCTCAGAACAGCTTCAGTACGATGGGCAGTGTGTCTCAGAGCTTCACTATTATGGGCTGTGTCTCAGAACAGCTTCAGTACCATGGGCAGTGTGTCTCAGAGCTTCACTATTATGGGCTGTGTCTCAGAACAGCTTCAGTACGATGGGCAGTGTGTCTCAGAACTTCACTGTTATGTGCTGTGTGTCTCAGAACAGCTTCAGTACGATGGGCAGTGTGTCTCAGAGCTTCATTGTTATGGGCTGTGTCTCAGACCAGCTTCAGTACAACAGGCAGTGTGTCTCAGAGCTTCACTATTATGGGTTGTGTCTCAGAACAGCTTCAGTACGATGGGCAGTGTGTCTCAGAGCTTCACTGTTATGTGCTGTGTGTCTCAGAACAGCTTCAGTACGATGAGCAGTGTGTCTCAAAGCTTCACTATTATGGGCTGTGTGTCTCAGAACAGCTTCAGTACGACAGGCAGTGTCTCAGAGCTTCACTATTATGGGCTGTGTGCCTTAGAGCTTCAGTATTATTTTTTTAATTTTAATACGGTCCATGCCGTTATGCATGCACTCCTAATACAATGCCAAATAAAGGTGTCAGTGCAGCACAACACAGATTCAGTATATTTATTTATATAGTGTCCATTAATACAGACTACACGTTTCGGTCTTACAGACCATCTTCAGGTGTGTTACTTAGCAAAACCGTGGTACAGGGCAAAATTGCATGCTTTCTTGCGAGATCTCACAAGTGCCAGTGACAATCAAATATTACAGCATAAAGTTACACCTTGTGTGTGTCAGTATACTGCTGGATACAATACTGTACAAGTTCGAACGAATAGAATTCTTTAAAAACACATTTTTATTTGACAATGAGGTCTTGCATCTTAATATTTAAGATGGCGCAGTTTACAGTCGTCTTGCTGTTTACATGACGTTCATAAGAATTTTTTTGGACTGTGTGAGGGCAGGTGGCTGACAGTGCACGCAAGAAGACAACACCAAGTTGGTCTTCCCCAGAAACAACAGGGTGGTACAAAATATCCAACATCATGTAGTACGATAATACATAACAAGCAGAAACACTGAAGTACAAATGATGAAGAAAAACTGAATGGAACACTTCAGAACACACACAGAGGATAAAAAGCGAGGGAAACCGAACCACACAAACACATAACCACACAACCACACAACCACATAATCACACAACCACATAACCGCTACTCGATCTGCACCCTCTCACAGTCCAAAAAAATTCTTATGAACGTCATGTAAACAGCAAGACGACTGTAAACTGCGCCATCTTAAATATTAAGATGCAAGACCTCATTGTCAAATAAAAATGTGTTTTTAAAGAATTCTATTCGTTCGAACTTGTACAGTATTGTATCCAGCAGTATACTGACACACACAAGGTGTAACTTTATGCTGTAATATTTGATTGTCACTGGCACTTGTGAGATCTCGCAAGAAAGCATGCAATTTTGCCCTGTACCACGGTTTTGCTAAGTAACACACCTGAAGATGGTCTGTAAGACCGAAACGTGTAGTCTGTATTAATGGACACTATATAAATAAATATACTGAATCTGTGTTGTGCTGCACTGACATCTTTATTTGACATTGTATTTACAGTATTATGTGATTTGACTGTGATCGTGAAGTCTCGATACTGAGGCGGCCCTTGCCCAGTAGAGACTGTTGCGCCATGGAAGGAAAACACAAATACAAATTTAATTACTAAATGTAAGCGGTGTATCTGTCCATTGCTGAACAAAAACCTCAATGAATTAACCCTTTAAAGACGAAGCGTATCTGTTTTATATAAGGACTCAGTGCGTACCGCGCTGTAAACGCTCTCCACTTCGGTTATAAAAACCAGTCTCTTAATGTTTTATAAGGCAAAAGTTGCTGTTTGTTCTGAGATCCGTACAAAACACATAAACACAATGTGGGCACCATGTAGAATTTTTTTAATGTTAAACCTGGTGGTACGTAAAGTTACCGCTAGGCTTTAACCCTTTAAAGACGAAGCGTATCTGTTTTATATAAGGACTCAGTGCATACCGCGCTGTAAACACTCTCGACTTCGGTTATAAAAACCAGTCTCTTAATGTGTTATAGGGCAAAAGTTGCTGTTTGTTCTGAGATCCGTACAAAACACATAAAGGCAATGTGGGCACCACGTAGAATTTTTGAATGTTAAACCTGGTGGTACGTAAAGTTACCGCTAGGCTTTAACCCTTTAAAGACGAAGCGTATCTGTTTTATATAAGGACTCAGTGCATACCGCGCTGTAAACACTCTCGACTTCGGTTATAAAAACCAGTCTCTTAATGTGTTATAGGGCAAAAGTTGCTGTTTGTTCTGAGATCCGTACAAAACACATAAATGCAATGTGGGCACCACGTAGAATTTTTTAATGTTAAACCTGGTGGTACGTAATGTTACCGCTAGGCTTTAAAAGGTTAATTCATTTCATATTTGCGGGGGGGGGGGCCCACACAGATTCGTTAATAATTTTTGGGGATTGCAGTGTCGAAAGGTTTGAGAATCCCTGCCGTAGGCTACAGAAGTGCGGTTGGTGGGAACATACAGCAGAGCTACCGCGCATGATCAGCTACGACATGAAACTGTAAGGCAGGAGTTAAAGACACTGTGAGTGTCGCATAAAACAGCGTTAATGATGCTAGCTTGAAGGAACACTTCGAACGGAAGTGTAGGAAGACAGATATATACCGGAAGGTAGCCGTTCATTAATATTCTGTGCGAAGGAGAGACCCAGGTAGACCACATGAAAGGTGGAAAACTACCTGAGACATGTCCAAAGACATAAATCTAAGGAGGGGTAAAATGAAGCACAACTTGTTTAAAAGTTTGATTTAAGCAATACAGTGCTTTTCTTGACCCCCACCCCTTCTGGTCAATGTATTTTTGCGTATTCAAATAAGAAGCGCATTCCTGGCAGGGTTATATTAAACTTTTCAAGCCTAGCAGTAACTTTACGTACCACCAGGTTTAACATTAAAAAATTCTACGTGGTGCCCACATTTTTTTATGTGTTTTGTACGGATCTCAGAACAAACAGCAACTTTTGCCTTATAAAACATTAAGAGACTGGTTTTTATAACAGAAGTGGAGAGTGTTTACAGCGCGGTACGCACTGAGTCGTTATATAAAACAGATACGCTTCGTCTTTAAAGGGTTAAAAAGGAATGTCAGTTGAAATATTTGGTTCCATATGAAATTAATTCAAATATATATATGCCGATAATATTAGTATATTATCATGATAAAGCGCAAGCATGGATGCTGGGTGCGTAATTTATACGAAAACAGATTTGACCTTGACAAGATGGGTAGCATCCTTACCTACCTGTTAGCCTGCTGATAAAATATAGGTCCTGTAAAGTAAGTTGTTCTGTGTCGTTGCATCTGTCACTTCCCACTAATCGCTATTTGTTACGTGTTCAGCTTGTAACATGTCAAAACTCAAATTTATACACATCTCTAACTAATTAGTATACAACAGAAAATAACAGTAGTAACTCGTACGCAAAAGACACAGCTGCACTTCAGTGCATTGCATTTTAACAGGAATGTACTGGTTACTGTCATAATATCTAACAGTCAAACTTTCTCCTTAGCCACCAATACCAAGGCTGAAGTTGCAGTGATGAGCTGAAAACAGCAGTGAATTTTGCTTAGAATGTCCACACTTGAGACCCGCACAGGTTAACATAAATACAATTTTCATCTAGAACATATTTCATTTGCTCTAGTTTAAGGAAACCAGTTACACAATTAACTGCATGTAGGCTGAATGTAGTTAGTTGTTGAATTAATTACTAATAAGCTGAGTCTCAGCATAGTGGTAAAGCTGGCCTGAACATGACTCTAATAATGTGTCTGTATCTGACAGGTGGTGTTTGTAGCAGATGGATCAGGGTATGTGCCAATAACCCAACTGCGCTCCCGTCCTGGCTTGCACCCAGATGATTTAGACTACCATCATGTGGCACCTGTTGAGGCTTGGGACAGAGACTACAGCCGATGGCGTTCCAACACAACGAGAGTGCAGCGTACGTTCATGTTCCTGTCTGCTTGGAGATTAAATGTTGTTCCATGGGCATTAAATATTGTCCGTCAGGAATAAAACATTGTTTCTTGTGCCCTGTTACCATTTATTATTATTATTATTATTATTATTATTATTATCATCATCATCATCATCATCATCATCATCATCATTATTTCTTACTGCAATTGGGTTTTGACCCAGTGGCAGCAGTCTTACACCAGTACAGACACCACAATACAATAACACATACATAAATGGAACAGCACAAATTACAGTACATGTATTGGCAATTCACCCACACAACACAATACAGTGTGCCTAATTTGCATAATCTCCACTCATAATTTGTTTCAAGTTTACTGGCATTTGTGAGCATGATGATAAACATTCAGGACCCTTCAATGCAATTTTTTTTTCCTGGTCAAATGATTATCAGCTTCAGCTGTAAAACTCTGAACCATGCACTTAATTACCCATGACATTCACTGCCACAAAATCAAGATGTGATTATTCCACAGTACACGACCAGCTTCTCAGACTGATTGAACCACATGTGAAAGGCAGGAATATAAATTTTGTGTAGGATCTTAACATTGGAAACTGTGTAAATAGAAAACATATCTGACAGGAATCGAAAGATGTAAATGTGAGTGTTAAGAACGAATCACATGAGCTGAGAGCCTGGCACGGGACTGATCTGCCATCTTGTCAGAGGTGACATCCCAGGGAAATAAGGACAGTACAGTTCTACAGACCTATAGAAAAAAACTTGGCCATAAGCCCTACCAAGGTCTGGACACCAAGACAGACTGATCATCAGTCATAAAATGACTTTGATTTCTGCATCACTTATCCACAGACCTAAAAAAGATCTGACCATATGATCCACTGGAGATTTGAAACCAAGACACACTGACAAACTGTCAGGTGAAAAATGGCTTGGACTTGGACTTATTCAATATATTTGGGCATTTGTCTGAAGTTCAAGATGATTGTTCTTCACTGGTCCTTCCTGGTTTAGAGAATACAGCATTTCTTTCTGACTACCAGCAGCTGGAGAAAGGACCTTGTGTAGGTGGTCAGACGTGTGTGTCTGTGTGTGTTTTAGGTGGCCAAGATAATATCTGAGAAGCTGAAGATGGTTTTTTGTTACTTACTTACTTAAGAAAACATAACAAGACTAAGGAATTTGTAATGGTCAATATTTCAGACATTGCATCCTTCAGCAAATCATATTTTATGGTACTTTACCAGCCTTTGGTAGGACAAATTAAACATTTCTCAAACTCATTCTTTTCTGACAAAGTCTGGCCAAATTGTAGTACGCTAATTATTGACTTTTCATATTTCTTAACATTAATTGCTATGTACAACTAATTCTAACTCTTTTTTATAAAGAAACGAATAAGTTGAACTGCTAAGAAAATGTGTTTGAAGCAATAAATGCCACTGTGTCAGTGTGTACAATATATGGCACACAGTGAGACATTTTTCTCCTTTCGGAAAGTTAATTTTTCTTCCTCTGAAGTACCTCATTTTTTAATTATTAAATGTTAAATATAGTTTAAAGGAGTTGTGTTTGTGTAAGCCAAATTAAGTTTTTGTTTAAAATATGAAGAAGTGACAATGAAATCATAAATTTCTTTGTCTATTTACTGCTGTCTTCAGTTTCATGAAAACAAGCAACAGAATCAAGAGATGAATTGTCTACACATCCTTGAACTTTTACATGATCAATAATTGTCTGATATTTAATATTATGTGCATGTAGTAAACACTCATTTTGTCTTTGTTTTGTTTTCATGTACACAGACATTGAGGCAGAATGTCAAGATGATTACATGAAGATACGCATTGGTTTCAACGGCTCTTTCACTGGCCTGCTCTACTCATCAGGTAAATCTAATGAGCAAACACCTATCACAGAAAATGCATACCCTAACAAAATCACATTAATTTCATAGACACAAACAATTCAAGTGTTTGGTACCTGTGTGACAGAGTGTTGTATATTAAGTAGCCTATCCAATGATAAATTGCAATTTCTAACTTAGTTATAAAACCATTAGGTTTTGTCTTGTTTGACCAAACTTTATACAGAGACAGTGTTGAATTCCTGCTTAGTCAAGAAGACAAAACATACATATCATTAAGACAGTATTAGTTAAACAGTCCAATGTGTTATTACTGTGAAAAGTGTACAGTGGCTCAGGCGGTTAGTGGCTGGCAT
Organism: Coptotermes formosanus; assembly: GCA_013340265.1. Lineage (NCBI taxonomy): Eukaryota > Metazoa > Arthropoda > Insecta > Blattodea > Rhinotermitidae > Coptotermes > Coptotermes formosanus. Next base: position 119,301 of record BLKM01000310.1, on the reverse strand, counting down.
CCCACCACGGAGGCTCGAGTTCAGTCTCAGGCCAGTACATTTGGGATCTGTGCTAGACGCAGTGGTACTGGGACAAGTTTTTCTCTGAGTATTTTGGTTTTTCTCATCAGTATCATTCCATCAACATACCGTATTGTTCATCTATCACCAACACTGTACAGTCTGACCTTTTGACAGCATCATTAAGTAAAGACACTTGAGACTGCTGTAACAAAAATATCACTGATAATGCATATGAAAATTATGCAACAGCCACGAGCATTTAAATCACGAAGTGTAGATGACTATACACATTTCTCCAATACATGCTTTATGATTTTGCATTTTCCAGTGGCCTCAACATTACTTAGCACAGAGATAAGCAATAGTGTAGTAAGACTGTTGATGGGGTACTGCATAGCATAGTGCAAAAATTACAGTGTCATTCTTGCAATGTATTAAGCATACATAAGGATGGTGGTAATGATGAAGATTGAAGTCTTTCATATCAAATTTTAATGACATTTGCAGAAGGATTTATGGGGTACAAGGAAATGTGCATTTATAGGTGTATGTAAACTAGAATTTATTTTGAGTTAACATCGCTAAAAATTGGAATTGGCCAACAACTTCTCATGAAAATTTGACACATGGTGTAGATCCTGATATGTCATAGGCAGGTGGACAGAAGTAACATCCACAGATGATGCTTTTTTGCATACAAGTAATGCTTAAAACCCCCACTATTTTATATAAATATTCTTCTCAACATAACAGTATAAGTTTAGAAATCAGGATCACGCCATATGACAGTAGAAACATGTAGTGCAGTGTTTATATCGCTTAAAAACAGCTGCCAGGTAAAAAGTAACAGTGTGATTGCGGACAGCAGAGGATTGTCACTGGAGTTGTTTAAAGGGCAGCAAACTCATTAACTTTTTACTATCATTATGCCTTCAGTCTTTTGTACCTGATTGTAGCTGATTTTAGTTTTGTCTGATGTCATTGTGTTAAGGTGTGATGATTCACTATCAAAATAAGAGCAGCCAGTTCCACTCAAATATCGGACAACCAGTCCACCGTGACACTGTAATCACCAAAAAACATGAACATGACAAACACAACAACTAGATGCTGTGCATTCCAGTAAATATTTCTCATTTCTTGGTTTGAGCTTGTTTTGAGATGCTTCATTATGTACATACTGTAAAGAAATAAATAGGCATATCAGTTGACATATTTTATATAGTGACTTTAGTAATATTTGTACTTACTTGGGTCTACCAGTTTGTCATATTATAAATGTTGTGGTTTTAGTAGTGGATTGATACACTGTTAAGTATTTTTGAGTATGTTTTTACTCTGTAGGACACAGTGTATATTTTATCTGTAATTTTATGTATATGTAAACCTGTGTACCTGCCAGTAACATTTTAAGTCTTCTCCCTGAAGGTGGTAATTTGGCCAAAACATATTGAAGGATAACAAAATGTAGCTGGGGCTTAACGGCTCCTGTGTACTCTTGGTTGTACCGTCATTCACACTCCCATTGAGGATGTGAGTTAAGCAGTAACTTGGCTGTATATTCTGTCTTACACTGTAAGCCACCATGACCAATGCCTCGACAGTGTAGAGTAACAAATTTGTGATTGTATAGACAAGCAGAATTATGATATGCAACACATGTTATATCATACTAAAACAAGTTAATTGTAACATATTCCATGTTATATAAGAACACACATAATGTAATGAGATCTGAGAGCTCAAAACCTTCTTTAAAGCAATACATTAATTTGAACACACACACACACACACACACACACACATATACACACAGGGTGATTCACGACTTGTGGACATTACTGCAGGAGGTGATTTCCTAGGTCTTTGTGATCAAAAAAGGTCATATAAACATGTGTCCGATTTTGGACGGTTGCGGAGTTACGGCCGCTTGAAACTTTGAACAGAGGGTAATGATTATTGATAATAAATGGAACAAAATAATAAACCAGCACAATACATGATACATTTAAAGTATAAATGTAACGTCAACTTCGTGAAATTACCTTTAATTTGAACTGATCTGTGCTTAAAGCTGGTTTTCGAAAATGCCACCGCCGGCCGCAACAGAGGCTGCCGCTCGGTTGTGAACTGCGCGAGGTGCTAGTTGCAGCTTCCGCTGACTGTTTCTGACGCGGTCTGCCGCATCAAAAATGCGACCGAGCAATGCATCTCGCGTTCCCACTTTCACACTGCAAACCAGTTCTTTCATCCATCCCCATACACAATAATCTAGTGGGCGTAAGTCTGGACACCTGGCTGGCCAATTGTGGGACCGCCACGTCCGATCCATCGCCCAGGGGAAAGATAGTTCCGGAAATTTCTGACTTCACGTGAAAAATGTGGAGGAGCTCCGCCATGTTGGAAGTACACACGACCTCGTTTATTCAAAGGCACATCCTCCAAAAGTCGGGGCAATTCCTCCCGCAGAAATCGGAGGTACGCCTCTCCTGTAAGACGACCTTCCGAGATGAGAGGACCAATCAGCTGCTCGTCCAGAACTACACACTACACATTGACACGCAAACGCAGTTGAAAGCTGCTTTCCACAGTGGCGTGGGGATTCTCATCTGCCCACACGAGAGTTGTGTGTATTATTGACACCGTCGCGATTGAATTGCGCTTCGTCAGTAAACAGGACGTAACAATGCAACCGGCGAGTGCATCATACGCCAGCCGGTTCCGTTAGACGCGCTTCACACGAGGGCGTGTACGGGAATTAAAAAATGCCCCTAAATCCGTAACCGTCCAAAATCGGACACATGTTTATAGGAACTTTTTCGATCACAAAAACCTAGGATATCACCTCCTGTAGTAATGTCCAAGAGTCATGAACCATCCTGTATGTATGTATGTATGTATATGTATGTATGTGTGTATGTATGTATGTATGTATGTATGTATGTATGTATGTGTGTATGTATGTATGTGTGTGTGTATGTGTGTGTGTGTGCGTGCGCGCGCGCGCGCGCGTGCGTGGTGCGTGCGTGCGTGCGTGAGCCCCTGTGGAAATAGCCTGATGGTGGCTTCTGATTTAAGCCCAAACATGTAGCCAAGTCATTCTTAATCTTACATCAATAAAAGTAGTTGTGGCAGACTGATGTACCATTCTGTCTATCTCTCTCTCTCTCTCTCGCTCTCTCTCTCTCTCTCTCTCCCTCTCACTGCTACTTCATTCACACAGGCTACTCCTACGACCCAGACTGTGTCTATATCAATGGAACGGGACGTGACTATTACGAGTTCTTCATTCAGCTGAACAGGTGTGGAACACTGGGCAGAAACAATCATCATGAGGACAGCAGGAAGGCACCAACTGTAAGTTACTGTGCGCTTGTGTAATATCGCACACCTGACACATGGTGATATGATCCAATAACATAAATAGGAGACCATGCAAATAAAGAGAGACTGTGTCATCCATATGTTTGGAAAACAGACCTACAAGAACAATTTGATACAGCAGTGTTCAAGGACTTCTTTCTTTTACCGCACTAATGATAAACTCCCTCATCTGGATGCAGGTATTGATGTCCTACCAATCGACTTACTGACTGAGTGACTAACTGACTGACTGACTGACCAACTGGCTATCCTTGACACAGTGTCATATCTCAGAAGACAACTTGGGAACCTAAAGTCTCAGTGTTATTATCTTGCTTGTTATGCAAACATTTCCAGTGTGGATCATACTGTTGTTGCAGAAAAACTTCATGTGGAATACAGTGACAGTGCAGTACAACCCGCTTATTGAGGAGGAGTGGGATGAACACTTCAAAGTCACATGCGAGTATGGCTACGACTTCTGGAAGACTGTCACTTTTCCTTTCCTGGATGTCGAGTAAGTGCACATCTATAATGTGTCTGCCTGCAGCTCTCTGAATGCACTGGACTTTTGATTTCACACATGGTCATCAGCCATGTCAAGAGTATTACTTGCTTTGTTTGTAGGATACATAATATTTCTGTATGAGTAATCACAGACAGTAGGATTCCATGGCAATCGTTAAAAGAAATTTGTTTAACCTTTTAAAGCCTAGCAGTAACTTCACGTACCACCCGGTTTAACATTAAAAAATTCTGCGTGGTGCCCACATTGCGTTTATGTGTTTTGTACGGATCTCAGAACAAACAGCAACTTTTGCCTTATAAAACATTAAGAGACTGGTTTTTATAACCGAAGTGGAGAGCGTTTACAGTGCGGTATGCACTGAGTCCTTATATAAAACATATTACCTTTCGTCTTTAAAGGGTTAAATAGCTGTCGTGAAGGCATACAGTCAGTGGAGAGATCAAGTGAGGGAAGCTATAGAAAACAGAGTAGGAGAAAAAGTAGACGTGGATACAGGTGGAACACGCCTGGGGAAATAAAATTGCAAATGGTGGTACACCATGATGTAGTTGAGAAGTATTAGAAATTTGTTTACGCCCTTCAGTAAAGTATGACTGTCACAAGCAACTATGGATAGATACAGCAACAGGGAGTGCATTGCTTCAGGAGCACATATGGATAGGTAAAGCAACATAGAGTGCGTTGTTGAAGGAGCACATATGGATAGATAGAGCAACATGGAGTGCATTGCTGACGGAGCACATATGGACAGATACAGCAACATGGAGTGCTTTGCTGTAGAACAAACAGGGATAGTGTGAACATCAGTGCATGGTAATGATGTTGGTGTAGCTTGTCAAGATTACTGGGAAACAGAGGAATGGAGAGTTGATTATTTACAATAAACTGGAGATGACAGTAGAAAATGTGGTTGTGAATTCTTTTAACATAATGTACCAGAATTTGCCTGGAAGGATTGAGGAAAACCATAAATACTTGTGTCAGGTTAGGCAGTCCCTGAGTCAGGATTTAGATTTGGTATCACTTGAATGTCAGTCTGTGAATTACCACACTCTCTGACCTCACTCTTATGTCTTACTTACGGGGCCATTTGAAAATATTTCCCAAATATTATGTAGCGTGCTGCAGGAAACAAATTTTGTGAGTTGAGAGCTATTTGGCACACCTGTCAGTAAAACTTTCAAAAGCAAAATTTCACGCTTTCATAGCGATGTTACAGAAGATTAAAATCATTTGAGAGGTTGTGCTGAGGCAGTGGGTGAGTAGTTCCTGACCTTTCAAAGGCTTGTAGTGTCTTCATCATTGGCAGCAAGTGGATCCCTGCCCAGCACAGCATCATGTCCTTGTAAGAAATAACTGACACGAAGAATGAAGTTCCTAGGAAAATCTCAAACATTATGGAAGGATTCCTTTTATTGTGCCCCTGACAGGCCAACAAGTTACTAGCACTATTACGGATGATTGTAGTTTGTGTTTCAGTTTCTTTGTAGCATGACTGTACTGTTATGTGTCCTCTTTCTTCTTTACCAAATAGCTTAGTGCAGTGGGACATACTGTTTTAGTATTGTAGCTGGATTATTGGGTATCTTACCTAAGGCTTTTTTTATTTTTCCTCAGTCTCTCCAGATAAATTTCTCAGTATATCTCAATTATTCCTTGACATACACCTTTCCAAGTCAACCGTCAGTCATCCTGTTTATAGAATTCAATGTTATACAGCCCATCTTACTAACATCACAGACACATTAAGTCACACACCTTGTTGCAGTCAGCATCTCAGCGTTCCCATTTTATGCTGTTCAAACTTTGCAGGGTGGCTACAGGAAACCCAGTTGTCTTTACTTTATCACCTCCTGAATGCTACATGGAAATCAGGCATGGCTATGGTACATCGGGGGCACGGGTTGGGGGTCCAGTCCGTGTGGGGGACCCTCTGACTCTCATCATCTACATGCGCAGCAAATATGGTAAGTGTTACTGACAGTCTAGTTGCACAGCCTCTTCTCTGCATCTGATTCCCTAGGTGGCTAGCTTGTTCATTACGTTATTCTTGTTACAACTGACATGGAAAGAAACACCAGCACAGTGTGTATATTACTTTCAAATATCATTCAGCACACCTTCAACATGTTTCAATCAATACAGATCATCATCAGACATGTACACGCATTTTAACATTAGAAACACAACCAACTAGCCTGCTTCATCATGAAGACATCAGAGCATACAGTACATATTGCAAGACATATGAAGATAAAAAATAATGGAAAAAATTTTATGGGCATGTGTAATGAACGGAGTTTAATATCAAGTATTTTGATGCATGGATTGAACAGAAACTGAAGTCTTTGCTCGTAATTATATATTAACTTCTGAACAGTAATAACCTGTAATAATAAAAAAACTGAAAATTTTTAAACCTCCAGTACAGTTAAGAATAAGTAGACACAAAGAATACATTTTCCTGAAATAAAGGTATGTAAAAGGACCATATTTTATGTGAATTACATGTACATATTTTACCTTGTTATGACTATATACTGTCTGAAGTGTGAAGTTATGCAGGCCTTGGTGATGCCAATTGTTGACTGCACTGATTGAAACATGCTGGGGATTAAGTGAAAGATATTTAAAACTAGTGCTTATACCATAGTGATGTTTCTTTGTATGTAGCACTTAAGGTACACAGTGATATAATAAATCAATTTAAGACTAATGTACCTTGTTATCATTACCTTGTGTTAGTACCAAACAAGATTTTGGAGATTCTGTATTTTGGTGCTTCTGAGTGAATAGATTTTCAGCTTGGGAGATTACTGACTTTCCACAGAGTAGGATGGTGATGTTAGAGTCATTTCAAGTCCTTCATAATTGCCAGTTCATTTGACTGTTTATCTTTTACCTGTCAAATAATGCCAATGTAAGGTTCTTGCAGTGGCGTTGATGAACATTCATATCTTCTCGGATGGATCACCATGTTGATTTTTTGAAAGACTGTACTGTCTCCATCTTTACAATCTGTGCTGGACTCCTTACACTCTGAAGACAGAGACAGCAAGCTCCTCTGAAACTTTAGCAAATTACAAGCAACATGTTGGCGTATCCCAGAAGACTTGGATCTTTATCTGTCTGATAGGGTGAAATTAACAGCCACATTAAATTGACACTTGTGTAGGGTAATGTCCATTGTCTTGTTTTGGTTCTTGCAAAAACTGGTTCTGTCGACTTCATGAAGTAAAAATAGAAGCTAGTTTGCATAACGGTGTATTTCTATCCTCACAGCAAGGGTACGCACAATGTGTAACATACGTATCAGTCTAATAATATGAGTCATAATGAGCTTAATATTATGCTGTTTATGGCATTGTTACATACATGGCAAACAGTAAGATGAGAAACCAAGAATACGATGGAGAGAGAAATTTTGAGATGATTGTAGACACTCATTCATGTCATTTATTAAGGCAAGAAGATGATCATTTGCTATTGATGCTAATCAATGATTTCTGTTAAATTTGCAACTTAAGAGAAAGAAATCTTTACTTTCATTACAAGAAACCCATGTTGTTTTTATTTCAAGAGTTGGCACTATGCATTTCAAGTATCACTCCTGTCTTGAATTAAGTTTTTCACAAATAGCATCAGCATAATTGTACATGTGAACGATCGATTCTGGACTCCAGACTTTGTGTTCAGAAATCTAATTATTTGAATGATATTTGCTTGTTGCAGATGGTTTTGACATTGTAGTGAATGACTGCTTTGCCCATAATGGGGCAACTAAGAAGATTCAGCTCATTGACCAGTATGGGTCAGTATTTTTTTTTATACGTCACTTCCACTTAGATTCCGTGACAGTTTCCTGATTCGTATAATAACAGCATTCAGGTGTACACCCAGAGTTTTTCACTGGGAGGAAGGGGGCTGACATGGAGGCTGCATATAATTTATGTTAGATATTACAAATTGTTATAAATATCACATAAGTACAACTGTAACGTGACATGGTTTACAACTGCACTTATATACATATAAATATACGTACATGTACCATGACTCTCTCACCTAATTTAAATCACTATGTCTAATTTTCTATTTTTTTTTAATTTCATCTACGACTCCTAAGTTTTCATTTTATTTTTCAAAATTCTAATGTACTAGTCATCAGCCAATTTCAGTGGCTGATTTCAGCTGTAGGGTATATCATGTGAAGTGTTTTATATCATTGTGTCTACAAAACCTGTTTCTTTAATTTTGATTCGAGGTGTGGGTGGAACTGCTGGAGTTACATAGCACTAATATTAAGTTTATTTTGGCTGGAAACTTAGTTTTCAGAGCATTCTGGATACCCAGATGCCAGATAAGAGATCCCATACCTATACAAACCGCCCTAAAGCAGTGAGATATTGAATTCTTCAGTACATACATACATATGCAGACACACCAAAGGATTGGTCAGTTACTGCAAATTTAAACTGTAGGTGATGTTTGTGACACCGTCTTTTCTGTTTGTCACATTAATGTCATATGTTAAAGTCTCATACTATTGATTTACACATTTTTCTTCAGATTTATGTTAAAAGCAATCCAAGGACACACCATGAGGCAGGGTCAAGCCACATTAATCCAGTCCATGCCCTCCCATTGTACCTGAAGGAAAGAGACCACTTGCAATACCTGGGCATAGATGGGAGGATAATATTAAAATGGATCTTCAATAAGAAGGAGCAAAGTATGTGGATTGGATTCATATGGCTGAGGATAGGAATACATGGTGGGCTCTTGTGAGTATGGTCATGAACCTTGGGTTCCAAAAAATGTGCGGAATTTCTCGACTAGTTCAGAAGCTGTTAGCTTCTCAAGAAGGACTCTGTTTCGTGGTGTGTGTGTGTGTGTGCGTGCGCGCGCGCGCGCGCGTACGTGTGTGTGTGCACGCGCATAATACAACATTCATGTGTTGCAGATGTCCTGTGGATGACAAGTTGATCAGTCGGTTCCGTGGGTCTTGGAGTGAAAGTGGTGTGTTTGAAACACAAGTGTTTGCTTACATGAAGACCTTTCGCTTTACTGGCTCCCCTGCCCTATACATTGAGTGTGATGTGCGGATGTGCCATGGGCGATGTCCAGTAAGTATCTCACAAATGTTACACCATATGCACCAAACAGATGTGTCAGAATTACACAAAAGATGTTTAAGGTTTGAAACTTGGCCACATCAGTAGCTGTCATTACAGGTTTTCTGTACTTTTCTTTAATTTTAATACCATGGAACATAAAGCATAGCATATTGAGATAGGCCACTTGTATTTACTTCACAATTGTACTGAGCAGTCTCCTGTCTAAGGCACGTCTTAGCTGAGGTTTTGGTGAGCATGGACATGAGGATCAAAATCTTCTGGGATGTGTGACGCTGTATCACTGGGTGAGTGGTTCTGAACTTTTTGAAGAACTGTGGTGCCTTCAGCTTCAAAGGTCAAGAAGTCCAAATCCATTCTTCTTGGACTTACTGACCCTTATGATTAAGGCACCACGGCCTTTTGAAACGTTGTTAATAATGTATCAAATGACATGGTATCACATCCTAGAAGGTTTGAATCTTCAACAACGCCACTGTAAGAACCTCAAATCTCATGTTGAACAGGGACAGATTTTGCGCCCATTTTTACTTTAGTTTTTGAGCCATGCCAAAAGCACTGTGAAATTAAAACAGTTGCAATTAATTTGATACTTTCCCTCAAATTTCATGCTTCACATAACTGATCACTCTAGTTAGCATCCAGTTTGTCTGTGTGGAGGAACCACACCTGTTTATATTCACTCTACTCAAATAATTTCTCTTTACCTTCAGCACAGAATAACTATTGCAGTTGATACAGTGACATCATATAAGCAAAGAACCACTCTTTAACATATGCATTATACTCTTACAATGTGTGCATGTTGTTACAGAGCCAGCCCTGCCACTGGCGCAACGCCAAGTCCCTGACCAAACGCTCTGTGGCTACGACAACATTAGTCCCACTACACCATGCACTGTCTGAGAATGTGAGCTTGTTCCAGTCACTGCGGGTCCTACAGGAAGGTGAAAATGCTGACACAGGCTCATCACCTAGCAATAGTGAGTAGGCTAATGGCTTATGTGCTCTTAACACTTCGACATTTGCTTGCTAAGTTCCAGGCATGATGGAATTAGAGTGTATTAAGAATTTTCTAACATTGTGTGTAACCTGTTATGCCATTTATTTATTTACAAACAACCTTATATTTGTAAACCTTATATTTATTTCCTGGGGCCGCGGTGGCGCAGTTGGTTGAGGCACTGCGCTACAAACCGGCAGGTCGCGGGTTCGATTCCCGATGGTGTCAGTCGATTTTTCATTGACATAATCCTGTCGGTCGCACTATGGCCCTGGGGTCGACTCAGCCTCTAACAGAAATGAGTACCAGGAATATTTCCTGGGGGGTAAACGTGGCCGGTGCGTAGGGCTGACAACCTTACCACCTTCATGTGCCGATTGTCTAGAAATCTGGGAGCCTCGACCTCCTGGAACCCTGTGGGCCTGTCCAGGCCTGTAATGGGACTGCTTTACCTTTTTTTTTTTATATTTATTTCCTATTCATTGACATATGTACTTCTAAGCCAACTTCTGCATCATCCTCATTGTCATCTGTTTCAGTACATGGGTAGTTATACATGTGTCTGGAAGTTTATACATTATTGTTTAACATCTAAAAGACTCTGTTACCATTTCTGTTTTCTTTCAGTCTCTGCCTACAGGGTTAAAGTTAAAATATTACTTAGTTCCATATTTATTGCAACACTGAAATTTAATATTTAAAATGTAAAAATGTTACCCAACTATATATATTTGCTGCAGACTAATAGTGAATGTGAATAATAGTTGCCCCTATAACCATCATTATTAGAGCATCAAATTACCTCTTCAGTATTGTATATATATATTTGGTGCAATTCTTCCGCTTGTGGCTCATTCATTGTGCAGGAAATTTTTGGAGTATCGCCAACTGTGTTATCTATATGCCAAATCATATACCAGCCTGCAAAAAATAACTAGTTATATGGGCCAAACTTCTAACCCAGTTTAGAATGAGTGGGTTAAAGGCACAAGAAGAATTTACTTTGAAAATATTTAAATATGAGTTTATGTTTTGACTGTTCTTAAGAATTAGAACATAATAATTTCGTACTAGATGAACCATTCCAAAAAGTTTTCATGTAACTTCGAAACCAAATATAACAAAAAGGAACAATGTTCCCTCTAAGCTGTGTGGGTGTGTGGCCGCACAGTAACTGGAGTGCTCCTGTGCACATGGAATTGTTGCTGTGCAGCAGGAATTTTCTTATCATGCATATTACAAAAAACATTTAAAGTGCTATGCAGTTGTTAGGTCATGTAAAAATTTTCTGCTCACAGCAGTAGCAGGTCTGTGCAGCTGTGAAAAAAAATTAGAGGGAATGTTGCAGAGGAACGAGGTGTGATAAAATATCTTTCATTAGGTGAGGTTGAGTGCTGTCATGTTTCATGCAATGAGACCTTCAATCATTTGTTGCGTTTTATGATTCCAAAATTGCTTGCATTTGTTTAAAAATAAACTTTCATGTTTTATGCTTTCTGACATTATTTTACGTTTTTATTACCTGTATTTTATAAGATGTTGTAACCAGATATGCATCTTAAATTGAAAATGAGTTTTGCTGTTCGCAGTGATGTCACTGATCCCAAATAATCACAGATATCAAGAGTATCCGTCTTACTTACAAAGAGTATAGTACAGAAAAAGGAATCTCTCCTTTGTCACTGTGCAGTTTTATGTATAGGAAAAGGTTAAATTCTGTGATGCAGTCCTCCCTCCATTCTTAAACTTTCAGAGCAAAATGTTTGTAAATTCACACTATCCTGACATTATTAGAGCATTTAGTTTTGGTGCAATTTATGTCTGTTAAGTGTGAGAGGCTAGTTTATTTTGGTTACATTGTGCTGTGTTTGTATGCAGCATGGAGTGAATCAGTTCATGCTAGAAGCCTTACTTTCAACCTGTCTGTATATTGATATGTTCCCTCTCCTCATGTTTCAGACACACTGTCTGACCTCAACAGTGTGTGTCTGAAGACAGGTGCCTTTTCTGCTCTACTTGGTAAGTTTCAGTCCTAGTACAAGCAGGAAGCATGATTTGATGTAATTGTTTTATTGCATTTAAATAATTACACATGCTGATTCTCATAGAGTGAAACCCAAATATTTGTCTACACATAATGAAAGGCTGCCCTAATTACCTTCCAAATACCTGTGAATTCCTGGGGACATCATGAAGAGTCCAGCTTGATTCATTTGCCTTGTTCATGCTAGATGGCAGGTTGCGGCAACCTTAATATCCCATATGCTTGTCACTGTCGTACATTGGCTGCATCATGTCATACACATTGCAGGAGCATGTGTTTCTTGTGCAAACCTACTGGGTTACCACCTCACACCGTGTGACAGATGAATACAGGAAAAAACCTGTGGACACAATGTTCCCATAAGTTCACGATACACAACTGGTTTCATTCTATATGAATCACCCTGTACAAATAATTTACAGTGTGAGGTGTGAGGTTCTCACAGCGGTGTTGCCGAGCGTTCAGGAACTTCTGCACTATGATGCTGCATTGATGCGTGAGTAGTTCCTCGTATCTGGAAGGATTGTAGTGCCTTCATCTTCACGGTCAAGCAGTCCAAGAAGAATGGAGTGTTGAAAATGAAAGCACCATGTTCCTTTGGAACATCTGGAGCCACTCACCGAACAACACAGAGTCACATCCCAAGGGACTTGAATCCCCAAATATTGTATTGTTTGGAGTAAAGAAAGACTTTCAGAGCCAGTGCACATAACAGTAAGAGATTTGTGGTCATCACAGCATTGACTGTGAAGACTTTTAAGGAGTGCCACATGTCTTTTGTACAGAATCATATTTCACTGACACTGAACTTCCACAGTCATGGACAAGCATAGTAATCTAACAAGAGTTGAAAGGAGTATCACAGGGCAGAGTGTGCCATTTATCATGTCCCTGAGCATAGCAGTTGTCATGCAATGACCCCACAGGTACAGATTTGCTATGTGATAAGGCTGGCATGCTAGCGGACATATTGAATGGGACAATGTAGTTTACAGAAGAAACATAATATAATGGGACTTGCACATAAAATTATGCCAATTACATGTCCCCTTTTTTTCCATTGATGGATGAGATTAGATTTTATGTTATACCAGTTCATACAAGTTTTCATACCATTTTGGACACCATCCATTTTGCATTCTGATTGTTAACATTCACTAGTGTTTGTCAAATAACACACACACTAACATGTATCAGCAGTTCTCAGCTGGCAGTCGGCAAGATGAGTGCAGTATAATAGTGGAATATGAAGTTCTTTCTCAAGATTTGGGTTTCTTGTAGTGGTGCTGCTGTAGATGTGGGATGTGACATGTTGTGATTCTGTGTTGCTGGAAGAGTGGTAGCTTCACTGTGAAGATGGAGGCACTACAATCTTTCAAACTGTCGGGAACTACTTGCCGAGTGACACAGCATCTCATCCCAGAAGACCTGCATCTTCATTAAGTTTTACCTTCACATTTTTTCTAAGCTTAGTCTTATTTTCATTAGTGTTAGGACAATCATCTGATTTTGTAATAAATTCTTACATTGACTCAATTAAGATTTTTACAGTTGTTTGTCATTTCTGAATATTCCAACTTTAAACGTTACTGTGAGGTGTGCCAATGCGGTCTGCTAGTTGAGACAATTTTGGGGGGCAGTTACAGAATTAGTGATACTTCATATGGGGTCTACGGCACGCACACACGCACGCACGCACGCACACAGTATATGCCAGTGTTTTTCAGCCTCATTCTGTGGCGCGTTGTGATTTTCATTGTGGTCTGTTCAGGTCTTGGCTCTGTCCTGCTTTGTCTTCTGAGCCTTAGTGTCATGGTGCTCTGCTGTCGTCTGCGTCGCTTCAAGAGGGCAGCGCTGGAGAAGGATGGCATCTCAATGTGTGATCCCCCATCACTATTTGACCACACTGGCTTCATGACACATAAAGGACGTATAAACTGAGTGTGTACGAGTTACATATTTAAATATTCATCTCCCATCTGTCACTTTGAAACATATGCTGATGGTGTCTGAATGCAGGTTGTACACATCTGGCTTCAAAGGGACAGCATGACTCATTTTTCAGGTGGACAAATTATTGAATAATTTCTCGTCAGGTCATCTGTCACCTCACATCATACTTTCTTAGTGATTTGATGGATCAAAGAGTTGCCTGTGTTTTGAGACACAGATCATGCTGATTGACTGTTACTCTTGTGTAAGCTGCTGCACGCATTTCCAGGTGAACTTTGGTATTGTGTCAGGAAAGTGAAAGGACGACATGGATTTGGTTCACACAGCAGAGGCGATGATTGTTATCTCTGTCTATATGTCCACACAGGATAGCTCAGTCAGTGTAGTGACTAGGCTACAGGCTGCAAGATAAAGGGTTATATTCCCAGCTGGGACAACAGACTGGCTCTTGTGTAAAATGTCCAGACCACTTCTAGGGCCCATCCAGCTGCCTATTCAATGGGTACAGTTGGTTTTTTCCCCAGGGGATGAAAAGGCCAGGGAGTGAAGCTGTCCACTTACCCCTGTGTACTGCTGATGTTAAGCATGAGTGGGGCCATATGCCTGCTCCCTGTGTGTGCAGGGACAACTTGTACCATACACTGTCTGGCCCTGAGGTTCTTTACTTAGAATGAAGCTGGTAAGTGATCATGTTATAGTTCATGGTTTTAATGTGAGGAATATTCCCTTCCCGCTGCTTAACACCCACTTGTGATACATCGTTTCACATTTTAAACTTCAGTATGAATTTACTGCCTGAACTAAAATTTCAGTCACTCTTGGGTTTCAGAAAGGCATGCAAATGACTTGGTCTCTGCCATCAGATCTGAAACGTTTAGCATCACTAAATATGAAGTATGTTACTGGGCAGGATCCTCAGCATGCTAAATGTACTTCATGTCATCAGAGTCCCTGGAAGATCGGTTTCTATGGTCCAAGTTCTTACTTTCCAAGAGATCTTTCCGCCAAAACTCTGTCAGTATTTATTTTCTCCCCACCTTTTCTGTCTAGAACCAAATTTCACCAAAGTCAGTTGTGTACTTCCAGAGATTAAACCCACACATAACTTCCCCATTTACGCAACTCACATACAGAAATAAGAAGGAAGTACTAGCTACATCACAAACCATACAAAATTAAAAATGTGCTTGATAAGGGCTTCCCTGTTCAATTTGTCACTCACTTGTGTTGGTTCAAAGCTGTTGATCTGTACTTCAGCTTTCTGTCATCTTCTGCATGTATTTCTTTACTCATTCTTTCTGTATCACAAGTACCACTGTGTTCTCCAGTCAGTATCTTCCCTTTACATCACCTCTCTCCTTTCTACATGGTGGTGGATTTTGGACTAAACGGACTTGGGTTAAAAAGTCAGCTTCCTGACAAAAATGAATAAAGCAAAGAGAACCAACAATATGTAAGTTGTAGAATTAAAATGTTTATTCGCTCTCCCAACATTTTTCGACCTTATGTAAGGCTATCTTCAGGGGTTCCTTAGAAAACATAGATATCAAGTGCCAAAGTTTACACCAGTCAATATAAAATAGCTAGCTGTTCTATATATAGACATATGTATAAAATATATGTGTCAGAGTATTATACAAATGCATACACTGAGTAGCTAGGCACTTCAAATTTGCTGACACAAACTGTGGAACTTGATGTCTATGTTTTCTAAATGGGTCTCCCACAAGACAATGTAAAATTACAAAAGCATTTGGGAGAGGAAATAAAGAGTTGTTAATTCTGCAACTTACCAATATGGTGTTGGTTCTTTATAGCTTATTCATTTGATGGGTACACAGATAATCATGCAACATTCCTTAAACAAGTGTGGACTTGTGCTGGCATCCTTTTACATGTTTCCAGTACTGATTTAATAACCTTTATCATCTAGGAATATGGGATTTTAAAAATCTGGGTGTTGGGGCGCTGGAGCTTCTATTTAACTTGGGGTAATGTTGGTAGTAATGAAAGATGTAACACTCGGCCAGCTGGGCTGTGCACAAATGTGGTTACAGTAAGCAAAACATGGCCAATAAAGGTTAGTGTAACTGCATTCAACGAGGGTGTACAAGTTGATGTTCATAATAATTGGTCCATTTGAAAGTTTTCTGGGAGGCAATTCTTATTTATTTCTGAACAGACATATGGAATGTATTTCAGATTGTGCAAAGAGACACAGGAGTTCAGTGTTTTGATTGGAGAGCGCAGTACCAGAAGGGAACTGTTAAAATTATCTTGTATATTTGCATATGGGTGCTGCATTCTGTGGGCATTTTCATCTGGCATCTGACTGTGGGTGAATGTACAAGTACATTTTCCAGAAAGACATAAATTTGAAAATTTCCCTCCTAGGCTGGATGCATCAGGTGTACTGTCCTTGAACGATGAGAACAGCTTTAACCTTGATAATGTGTGTCATGTCATCTCCTGCCTAACGTTGCTAAGGAAATATACAGATCCTGCAAAAACATAAGTTTCTGTCACTGCATCTGTGACTTTTCACTGGTTGCAGTTTGACTAAAGACAAATTTGTGCCCAGGCCTAACCTCACAGAACACAACAGAAAACAGTAGTAACTCCCACACACAAGACACAACTGCACTTAAGCCCTCTGTATTCTGAATGTATGTTGAAATTCAGAATAATTGGTGCCCTGGTAAGAGTCAAAGTGAGGAAGTCTTGAATACAAGACAGAAAGATATGACTTTTCTTGTGCTGTATCAAGGAGTGCAGGGTCCTGCAGGAGGAAAAAGCAAGTTTGTTCGAAACATTGGTACCCATCTACCAAAAAAGCACGGTATCAATTCCCAGAAGAATATAATCTGGAGTAATTAGCAGCTTTGCCACTTGAACAAATGTGCTCAGTTTTTACCGGGTTTCAGAAGGGATCTTACTTTATCTGAAAAATACTGTCTGTCACTTCCTGTCATATGTCTACAGTTGGCTTTGTGGGCTACGTTTGTATGATAAAGGAGCCAACAAGAAGTGGCAACCAATGGCTGTCAGATAAAATGATGGCCCTGTAGTTAATGATTGTTTATAACAGGGTTCTATAGGCTGTGGGATCAATAGGTGAATCAATCTGTCCTTTGTACGTGTGGGGACACATTTGAACTGGATTTTCCCATCAAATATTAGTTAAAATATTCCTCATTCTGTTGGAACAGTGACTTAAGCAAAGGGAAAAGATGTTCTTCTTTTGCCACTTCCCATCTTACCCATATTTCAGTTACATCTGAAGAAACTGATACAAGGGGAACCAACTGTGATATATTGTCTGTATTCCCTGAAAATGCAGGCAGAAGGCTTTTGTGAAAAGTCTGTAAATTTCTGTCACTCCAGAAGACTGTGAGACCTTAGAATCTTGCAGTTACATGTAAAGTTTGACAGTAAGTTTGGTAGGAACATGTAGCCACACATTTATATAACATAATACAACATAATTAGTTGTCTTGATGGTGAATAGTAACTATTTATGATAAAACTAAAATATATGGTTATTATGTAAGTTGTTGAATATATTCATGATTACAGCAGACTAAACACTTTCCTATAAGGATCTGGGTCTTCTGGAATATGATGCTGTGTCATTGGGAGAGTTATTCCCAACATTTTGAAGGAAAATGTGCTATTGAAATGTCAGGAACCCACTCACCAGTGACATAGCATCCCAGAAAAATGGAGCCCTCAAAGTTAAAAGGTCAGGGACTGTGCTTGTAACTTTGCTATCAAAATCCACCTTTAGCAGACGTGGCATACCAATTAATTTAACTGCCCTTCAAGATACTACATTAAGTCCACCAGATTTTCATTTACTATAATGAACATGGCAATGTGCTGGATATTGCTACTTAATTCAAGCCCTGTGTGTGAAAGAAGGAATGTGGTTTTGAATGTCATTCTGTGTTGTGAACATTTGAAATCATGGACAGTGTCAGTGTTGTGTCTCAGAACAACTTGACTCCTTGATGCTGTTACTTGAAGAAAAGTTTGGAGGACAGTTTTTCTCCAGCTGGTCTCCAAGTGGTTTAACTTATGTACATAAGACTATCATAGGCCAAGTGGTTTGTGGGTTGAATGGCATGAGACAGACTGCTCTCGTTACTGTGTGCTGTCAGCACGAAGGAGATTTTGTAACACAGTGGCACATGTTTTACTGTCCTGAGGTGCATTCGCATGACTAGTATATCTTACAAACATTTGTCACTTACGGATACTTGCCACAATGTGGGAAATGTGCACTTGTACAGATATTGGCCACTTGTACTGTACGGGCAAACTGTCGGTAAATGTAACACAAGTTAAAAGTAATCACCAGTGTTGCACAAATGCAACTGTCATTGCATTCTGATGACTTGTCTGAAAGGCTATGTGTTTTGCTGTATCAGCCATAACCAAGTATGAATATGTGCCAGACAAGATATTGGAAGAGGATTACATGTTACTCAGTTGGGTGCTTGTACAGTGCACAGTTAGTGGCAGATTCTACAAATATACCCATCATGGGAAGATGGCTTTAGTGAATACATTGGGATGTTTATTTAATGGAGCAGGTTGTATTGCATCATATAGTAGGACAGTTGTGAATAAAAGATTGTGAAGAAGCAGAATTTGCTTGAGGGACTACGGAAAACTACAAAAGCCCATCTTGTATTTGAACTACACATATCCGGAACATTTCTTTAGTGGGTGCTTCTTTCGTGACAGTATTTCATTTATATATCAATTCTGATGAGATATTTTGACTGTAACTCTGCACTGGATATAAATGGCCAAACAGCCAAGTTTTCAAAGTCACATCTTTGCCTTTGACAAAAATATACCTTCATGCTATATGTTAATTCTCTAACTAAAGCTCAGAAACTGAATGTTCACCATGTAACACAAACCAGTATGTGTATGTCACAAATATGTTGTACCGTACTGTTTAATGTGACATTAAAATTGTCAAATATAGAGCCAAACTGAAGGTATTCCATATAAGGATACTGATAACATTGAATTGCATAAACATGTATACAGACAAAATTCAGTTTCGCATGTTCATAGACATTTGCACATTCCCATTTGCCTTCCACATGTCTGCATGCACGTGCCCAGAGACTTCGTCCCATGATATGTGTTAACTGTCTGGTGTTTGGGATGATCATTTATTTCAGCTCCATTTCCAACTTTTACCAGTTAGTGATTTTGTTGGGATATGGACCAGTTGTGTCTGACAGTGGCAGTATAAGAGGCAGTCTGTCTGTATGTCACAATATCAGCTGATATTTGTAAACTTTATGTCTGTAGAATAAAAAGGATCAATAACAGAGCATTATGATTTCAGTGCCATACTACATTTCTTGGTTTGTTATCTGTAGTTAGCAAATTAGTTATTTAGTTAGTTTGTTGTTGGTTGGTTGATTGGTTAGTTAGCTAGTTGCTTGTTTAGTTTGTTGGTTGGTTGGTGAGTTACTGGTGTACCAGTTTTAGAAGTTCTTTAAGGATTATGGTGAATTTGCAGTGAAAACGAAGAGGTCTTGTTTTGCTTGAAGGCACTAGTGTGGCATCCACTTGCATAGACTGAGGAAAAACACAGAACCTCAGTAAGGAAGGCTTATGCCCCCAGCACTGATCAAACTAGAAATGTTAGTGTTGTAGATAATGGCTTTTGTACTACCTTTCTGCTAGCAGATTCCTTATGCCTCCACATGTATTCTACCACATAACATCGCTCCAGGATGTTTTAACTGAAACTGTAACAGATGATCCAATAAATTTAGCCCATCAGCTACGAATTTCATTAGTATTCAGGAGGCAGTCAATCTGAATGCCAGATATAACCTCAACACTTGAGGTTTAATGCTTTTTGTGTCATTCCTCATTGTCTCAAAGTAAGTACAGGGAGCCAAGACTGAAATAGGCCATGGCTGTTACCTTTCACACCCTTCCAGATTCAGAGGTGTCTACCAAATAAGATCTCTTTCACAATTTGGGTAGTGTGAGTTGGGTTTGGGGACAGATATCAGAGAAAATATTGAAGAGGTGTGTGGGTTACTGCAGTTACTTGTGTCAACCGTTACATGATTTTCAACCTGAAAGAAGGAACTACTTGGAAGACCTAGGTGTAAATGGGATACTATTAAAATGGATCGTAAAGAAATATAATGGGATGGCATGGCCTTGATTAACATGGCTCGGGACAGGCGGGTCATTGTGAACACGGTCATTAACCTTCGGGTTCCATAAAATGCAGAGAGTTCCTTGGCTGTGCAACTGTTCGGTTCTCAAACAGGACTCGTTATACAACATTACGCATATTATTTTCTCATACATAGATATATCACACGCGGGCTACCAACCTCGACCGGGGCATTGCCAGGTTCAAATGACAGCACGGCGCAATGACCACGAAACAAATTAAAGTTTGCCGCAACCATTTAATTTCCTTCTCTTGACTTTATGGGTTCTTCATTTGTCACTTCGATATTCCAACGTATTTATCCATTCAGAAATCCGTACACTACTTACTTGTCGCCGACGGGACTCGAACCATCTGCAGTCCTGTCTTTGGGAACCGTGGCAGGCACACATTGCAACTGTGGCACGACTGCAGTCCGCTGGAAAGCAAGTTTAGTTAATGGCGCGGAGATAATGTGTGCAGTGGGGTGTTTGTTTGCGTAGTTGATTGTGTCAAGTGACTAGTACAGCAAGATTATTAAACGCTCACCTAAACCCTTCGTAAACTTAAGGCAACAGTGCATTAAGATAATACGTGTAAAGTGTTGCAATAGTGGTGTGAAATGATTAATACCAGTGCCGCAAGATCACTGAAGACTAGTGTAACCTTCCCTAACCTCTAAGGCAATAGTGGATCAAGATAATTAGTTGAAAATGTTATGTTAGTGGTGTCAGACAATAAATATTCCAAGGTGACTGAACAAGAACCCGAACTGCAGTAACACGTAAGGTGCAATGGACCAAGGTAAGTGAAGTTAAATGATTAATGTAACAACGTTGCTAATCCTAAAAGGGCTTGAATAACTGTCGGTATAGTGACTCGCTGCGGACTGGACGGTCAGCCTTTCGAACCCCGCTGGGGTCAAGAGATGTTCTCTTCCCTGTAACCTTCCATACGGGCCCTAGGGCCTAGCCAACCTCTGCTACAATGGGAACCGGCGCTCTTTCCCTGGGGTAAAGCGGTTGGGGCGTGGCGTTGACTGCCCACCCTTATCTAGCGTCGCAGTTAACCCGTCTGTTGCCGACCCCCCCCCCCCCCCGTTGTAACACTCTTGACCGAGTGGGGTAACTGAGTTACCCCACACGCTTTTTATTGGGATTTTATGAGTTACACAAGGAAAATAACGATAAAATTCAAATGTGAATGGGTTTTAGTTTATGGAATGAATGTCAAATCCTTTGTACATAATATAATTGAATAAATTGAAATTACAAAATGGTTAAATTTTTAAAATTTACAAAATTTCTGAATCGTACAAAAATAAATTTTAATGTCCTCCTTTTTCGTCGCAATCAAGACACTTCATCATAGTTTCCTTACTGCGATGGTCATTGCACACAGGTTTTTTGCAAATGCAGCACATCACTCTCGTTTTTCTGTCCCTTTTCCTACTACAAAAACTGCACCTCATCCCCGTAGGCAGTGTTGACGACAGGCCGCTTTGTGTCGGTGCATCTTCTGTGTTGACAGAGTCATCTGGTTCCAATAAAGCCCCTGCAGAAAGCCTGATGCTGTACAGAATGTTTCTGTGAAGGTTTTGAGCCAAACGTATCTTAATGTTGGGGAGAGCAAGATGTTTTGCGAGTTGAATTAGGAAAAGTTTTCTCCCGCTCAAATTTTCAATATTCCACTGGGGATATTTCTCCGTCCAAATTACATAGCTATTGAGTGCACCAATGTCAATTAGCTCCATAAATATTCTGTGAGGCCACCGATTTGTTTGCCTCACACAAGAATATTCTCTTGTCTTGTTACACGCATTACCGAGTGGGGTAACTGAGTTACCCCACCGGCCAAACTTAGTGTTTAATCGACTCAAAATTGATTCTCCTGCACTACAGCTTTGTTTTTCTACCATAGTGAGTGCTAATCAGCAAATACAAAAAGTCTTGTGCTAATACGGACGTGCATTGTTACCAAACTCGGGAAATTTGGACCACTGGGGTAACTGAGTTACCCCACTCGGCAACAGACGGGTTAAGAATGGGTAGAGTTATACCTCTACTCCTCTGTTGCAGGTATGGCATGTTATGGGGTGACCATTATCTTTACGTTGACTAACAGTAACGTAATCCTCCGTAACCTCAAAGGCAGTAGCGGATAAAGGCAAGGAACAAAGTGTTATGTTACCGATGTTAAATGATTATAATGCCACGTATGAAACAGGTACTCTGCGTAAAGTTTGGGACGGGAGTAAGTGCCTTTGAAATTACGCAGTACCTTACTGAATGAGCCGTGACCTACACACGACATACATCACAAACTTTTTATACTTTAATAAAGTAGGTTAGTACTGCTTGTATAATGGATTATACGTTCTTTTGTACAAATTACTAGTAGGGGAGAACGTAAATGGCCGGTGAAATGATTTGTAAATACTGAGTAAGAAAATTGAATTGCTCCCTTTTCAACCATGTACTTCCTTTGATGCCGATCCCCGTGGCCGCGCGGCGTAGGACTGCGACCGAGCGCTTGCTAGGATCGTGGTTTCGAATCCCACCGGGGGCATGGATGTTTGTCTTGTACAGTGTTTGTGTTGTCTGGTAGAGGTCTCTGCGATGGGCCGATCCCTCGTCCAGAGGAGTCCTACCAAGTGTGGTGTATGCTTGAGTGTGATCAGGTGAAAATTCAAATCCTCTGCACCTACTGTGAACAAGTAGGTAGAACAGGGAAGGACTACAAAACAAAACAAAACAAAACAAACTTCCTTTGATATGTTCCATTAAACAGTAATCACGGCGGCTGAATGTGGCTGCAAAAGCTGCGCCAAATAAACAAAAAGAAAAAGGGAAGGAGTAGTACTGCTGTGAATGGAGTTTGTATCTAATATGCGACAGGGAAGTAGGCTTGTAAGACGCAACTGTGCTGAAGTAGAAGCGAGACGAATACGAGGAAACCTGGGCTAGCAAACATTCGACCATTTCAGCTGGCCCGGACCAGTGTGACGTAAACGCGCGACTGTGTGTGGCGGGCGGCATACATGTCGGTTATAGTCATCCACCACATTTCCACTTGCATTGTCGAAGCGTTGTATATGCCTCACTTTTTTGTTGCAGACCTACGTATATTTTATGCACATTGCTTGTAGTAAGTTTACTTCTGTATTCAGCCGTTGAAGTTATATTTCTTGAATTTTGGGGCACAGCTCATGAATATTTTTATGCTGCATGTTATACACGATATGATCAGCGTGTGTAATACGTCATGGTTAGGTCCCTGTTGGGCCAAGAACGGTGTAAGAGACATGTATGGTGGCGCTGCACGTTGTGTGTCCCTGTAAATGGTAAAGGTTTGACGGTCCCGGGCCCAAGCATCGCGACCCACCAAAACCCAGTGCTGCAGGGCCTTGGCACAGAGGAGGTACTTCGAAGAGAGGCGCATCAAGGCGCATTGCGTTTTGAATATTTCAAAACACTGAACGAGCAATTTGAACACAGCGAGCAACAATCTTTGCGAGTGTCAAGGGCACGAGCGCGAGCAGTAGTCTGGACGAACGTTCGCAGTCACGTTAGGAGGAGAAAGTTCAACTGGAATGATTGCTTTGCCTGTGGGAACGGGGCCACTTTGAGAACTTTAGCGTAAGAAGGGAGGATAATATTAACCTTTTAAAGCCTAGCGGTTACTTTACATACGACCAGGTTTAACATTAAAAAATTCTACGTGGTGCCCACATTGCGTTTATGTGTTTTGTACGGATCTCAGAACAAACAGCAACTTTTGCCTTACAAAACATTAAGAGACTGGTTTTTATAACCGAAGTGGAGAGTGTTTACAGCGCGGTACGCACTGAGTCCTTATATAAAACAGATATGCTTCGTCTTTAGAGGGTTAACACGTATCTTAAGAAATAGGATGCAAGGGCGTGGACTGGACTGGTCTAATATGCCTACTGTGATGGCACACTTTTATATATAGTACTTCAGTGCACGGTGGTACAGAGGAGTAACGGTAACGAACCGTCGGGTTCCATATAGTGCGGGGAATTTCTTGACTAGCTGACGAACTGGTAGCTTCCCAAGACGGACTCTGCGTCATGTAGTTACAATGATTGCTTTAAGTGTCTCATGTTACAGTCCTTCATACTGCATCAAGAAGGCGTGACGTTTTTCTTCCGTTCAGTGACGTACTAGTATGACGTCACAGTCATATATTGCTTTCCACGAATGAAAGAAACCAATTAAGGCCATGCGATATTAGACCGTTGCACGGCACTTCCGGGATATGACGCCGTGTACCATCGTAGATAGGTAGTAACGTGTCGTAGGAACGTGCTGCCTCCGTCTTCAGGGTAGAAGAGTACCCGACAGCGTATTCAATCGATGCTTTGGAACTTATCTACTGGAAGAAATCAATGTACATTGCCAGTAGGCCGCATAGTGTGACGAATTCGGTAGACGTATTGCGTGACACTCCAATTATATTCGCATCAGCAGGTGCTAAATAATGGCAGCAGTAGTAGTGATGATGATGATAATGTACGTGATGTAAGCTGTGCATATGTAAAACATATTTCTACAATTGACGTTATTTCACCGACTGGCTTGGGTCCCTTTTGGTTTCTTAGAGTGGGCTGTATGGGGGGGGGGGGGCGGTGGAATGCGATACATGATAGCGTGTTTGTGAGGTCATATATACGCCCACCTCCGCGGCAAAGTAGCCCTGGGAGATGTTTCTTGTTGCTACTCGCCGCCTGGGCTTTTAGCGACTAGCATATGCGTGTGTGTTTGTGCTCATGTACTATACATACATAGATACACACAGCAGTATCTACATTTTAAGTGCTGTATGACACAACGCTGTAGCGGCTATGTTTTCCTTACCCCATATTTCTTATTTATCTTATAATTTGATCCTCTCCGAGTTCTCTTTCTCCTTCTCCAGTTAAGGACGCATTATTTTAATTCATCTACATAATTAGCTGTAATTTCCGGTTTGCTTTCTCGAGTAAATTATCTTTTAAGTCGACAGGCCTAACGTCGAGTTTACAAGAGCGATTTTTTATGATTTTCCTTCCCATGTTGTTCTGAACGTTTCTCTATCGCAGACACAAGAACTTATCGTCAGACCACCGTATAGTAGTGACAAACCGGTTTGCCAGAGTTCCAGCAGTGCAGCCGTTATGTGCTGTAGACCAGGGGTTCTTAACTTTTTTGTGCCATGGACCCCTTTGAAAGCCTGGCGAAACGTACGGACCCTTTCTCAAAAAATGTATTTAAATGCATAAAATAAAATACATAGATGTAGAATCTAAATCTATATTATAGATTGCATTACGAAGGAAACCAATTATGCTCAAATGCAAGTTTCAAAATGTTAAGAAAAAAAACGAACATGTAGTGTGGTAATATAGGGACGTCTTTATTAATCCATTAAAATTTAACGGATTAATAAGTTCACGGACCCCCTGAAATCTGACCATGGACCCGCTGGGGGTCCATGGATCACACGTTAAGAACCACTGCTGTAGACCCTCGAATGAATGAACTGATAGGGGGACGGGGTGGTCCAATAATGCCGATTGTCCAGTACTTCCGAATTATGTGTGTACGTATATATATATATATATATATATATATATAGCCTAAAAAGTCGCCAAAACAGTAATAGAGTACTGTGTATATAACACTAATGCGTACACATAATACTGTACACAAATGTAATTAACCATTAGTGAATGTTAATTGGAATTTTTTAAATTTCAGATAAGCACAGTAAATCCACGATCCACGTTACGAAAGCAGCAATACACTGCAACCCCCACGCGAGGGTCAGCAAAGACTGAGCGCGCGTCCGTGTCCGCCACGTAGCGGCCGCTTCGCTAATTAACAGTCCAGACCGCTAATTTCACATATTGCCACTGCGGACGAAAATTTCGGAACTAACAGGTTTCGTCCGTTATTTCCGAAATGCTTATATAAGAGGTCAGTTAATTCGAAGGTCAATTGCAGGGTTTCTCAATGAGGGTTCCGTGGAACCCAAAGGTTCCGCGAGAGGTCGCTAGGGGTTCCGCGATGGACTTGAGTATTTGTGCAGCAAAAACAAGCACATGTTTCTCATTAAATGGGTAAATTTCATTCTTTATTTTTAGTTTCAAAAATAACACTTTTTGTCCATATACAGGCCTATAAGAGAGATTTAAGAGATCAACACATGCGTATAATAATTCTGCAACTGTTAGGCCTATATTTGAGCCTGATCATGTGACTCAGTCAGAAAATGTTTTTTCAAAGTCTTGTATAAAATTGCGTCTTAGGCTATATTTTTACTCATATTGCTTTGGCGTATGGTTTTTAGTAACTTTGCTATTTAACATCGTCAATAAATTTGCATGTTGTAAATAGCATTAATTAAAGTCAGTTTACAACCTTTATTTAAATTAAATCTGCAGACCCTACCTTTTGAAAATTTAAATCCCATTTTGGCCTAAGCCAGTTATTTAACAGAAATTTAATATGTTTGCCTTACGGGTTCTTAAAATTTATGAAAGGGAAGGAGAGAGATTAATTTCAAGAAAGGTTGGATAAAAAGTCATTTTCAGTTTTAATTAGAGAAAAAAACTGCTCTTGCACGTACCATAACTCATTAGCATGTTGTAGAGTAGAAATTTGTGATAAGATTTTTAGGCCCACTTGGATAAGGTATAAAGATCAAGAGGGAAATTAAAAAAAAATAAAAGCTGAAGTTCTCTGTACCTACAGTACTGACTTGCGTTAGAGTTGATATTCTTTGTGGAGGGGGGGAGGGGACCATATGAAAAGAATAGGCTAATAAGGTGGCCAAAATAAACAGATCAACAGAAAAAAAAACATTCTCTACTCAAAAGAGCATTGACAATTATTATTTGATTACTGTATGTACAGCTTGCTAATCACGCTGACGTAACTTGTATAGTAATTTTTATGTAGGTGTTCCCTGAGACCTGAAAATTATTTCAAGGGTTCCTTCGAGGTAAAAAGTTCGACAAAGGTTCGTCTACAGTAATGTGTTCGGATAAAGTACGTGTGTTTCTTTACACTGGAACATTACTTCGTCTGACAACTCCCATTATGCGTCAGTCAGGACATTTAGCGTGGCGGCAGGGAACGCAGCGCTATCCGCTATTCCAGCTTGCCGTGAGTCGGGGTTCGCGAGTTTCAATTCAGTGTATTTGAATTAAATTAGGTTTTTGCTCACCATGTTTAAAGAAGCTTCTGTAAATGCTTAACCTCCACTGGCGCACATGCGTCACATACAACAAACACGTTATTTATTGCACGCCGAAGTTCTGTTACGTTTTTTAAGTTAAGGGAGCCGACGGGAAGTTATTGCCGACACTTGTCAAGTGAAATATTGTCTCTGTGCTTGGGTACGTATTTGAGATTCTTAAGGCTGTGACTATAAAGAATGTAAGTTTTTGGGGTTTCAAGGCGGTTGTTTATGAAGCGATGGCGTTTTGTGTTGCGTAATGAGTTCAGGCGTGTCAGAGGAACGTACTGCCTCCATCTCAAGGAAGTCTGGATTTGGTTCAGGTGGATCGGCGTTCACCTGAATCAAACTAATTCTGCTTGAAGATGGAGGTAGCACGTTTCTCCGAAACGTCATAACACATGCATTGTACTCTAGAATTTAAGAACCCAGAAAACTATTACTTGCACGAAAGAACGCTGTTGCATTGGCCGCGATGTCTTATGGTGTGATGGAACACCGACATTTCGGAAGAATCTACTGATTCCATCTTCAGAGTTAGAGATGTATGGCTTCGTATAAGGCTTAGTCACGGTAATAAGCTTTCGAGTTTCGCACAATCGAGATATTTTATGACATCCTGAAATAATTACAACTTCGTTCTATGGGGTTAATTTCGCTAAAATCAGGCAATTTATTGACCACGTGAGCAACTGTTGGCTTGCGACAAATTGCTCTCTTGCACAGAGCTGGAGACAAGTGGTAAGGTTTGTTCTTCTGTTGTACAGGATTTGTCTATCAGACCCGTTATTTTGTTATGTTAGCCACTTGTTATAGTACCATTATTTTTATAAAGTCCCTGGCGTTTGAACAGTGATCCTGGGACTGGCGTCGTGAGAGTCACGAAATCTTGCGCGTGTAAGTCGGTGTGTCTTGCAAGAGAGGAGGGAGTGCTAATATAGGATGCGACTGTTTGTTATGTGGAACATGTAGTCACGTGACTGATGTAGGGCGATTATGAAGTCAGGTGAGACCAGCACTGAAGGTCGCTATGCAAAATGTCAGGGACTTTATGGAAGTAACCTATCTATACACAAGTAAAATTCCATAAGTTAAGTGTAGCGGATATAATCTTAGAGCTGCAGATCTTAATATTTGTAGTTACAGTAAAAATAAACACAGTCTGACACACGACAGTGTATATTTATTTGCACGCTGTGTATATTTATTCGCGACACGCAGGTATAATGTCTGGGTTTCAATTCTCAAAAAATCGTTAAGGAAATACACCCCGCTGATCCAAAAATACCTCTACAAAGTCGTCCAGTTTACTTAAGATTAAAATTAAAACACCTGCACTGCCACCGAAATCTCGAAGCATGTTACTGAGTTGCACCACAGTTTTGGGCGGCCCTCATAGCAAAAACGGATCCTACCTTACCTATTTCAAGAAAAATGGGACTCACCGTCAAAACAAAATGAAAACGATCTTCTGAAACGTCTTCGAATAATCTACGAAAAAAACCCGGCATAAGAATGGATGTTGGAGCAATCACTGTATTAGCTTAGGATTATGTTACTCCAGTTTTTTCTCTGAATGGTTTTACGCTCTAAAAAACAGTGCATTAGTGAAGTTTCCACTAATGTTTTTATACTGTTTTTATACTATTTGATTAAGGATCTATGTTTTTAATATTTATACATGTACCTGATGATGGCTTGGCCGAGCCGAAACATGCAGTATATTGGCACAACCTTGGCGTACAATGGTACAGCGTGCAAATGAATATACACTGTGGTGTGTCAGACTGTGTTCATTGTTACTGTAATTGAAGTAACACACCGGGATGACCCAAGTTAAGATTAATATTTGTAGGCCTAATGTTGAGTAGCAAACAGTACTTATTAACTCTTGTGCAGGTATTTACTACATGGTCTTCCGCCGCACCAAATTTCACGGTTCGTTGTTGAGAGGTAAAGAAAATTTTGCACGGTCGCCATGTTGTGTTTTTAAATTCTACAAAAACATTAAATTCGTAACAATTGTCTATTTTCTCAGAATATATTGCCATGAATTATTTTGTGGCTTTAGAACAAGTATGACTTCCACCTCACAAGCTGTAAAGTGTGCCATGTTGGAGTTAATGATTATATAAAATTAAAAATAACTGTATTTGGTGATTCTCGAATGGTACAACGTTCGTAACAAATTTCGTGATCAGTCAGCTGGTTCCAAAGTTTTGGCGGGGCACACAAAGGAAATAAAGTATTCTAAAACCCAACAAAGGCAAACGCTGTGAAACCCACTGACTGCTACATGATATGTACAGTCAGGCTTCGCGTTAGAAACCTTATGTTAGGCCCACAGAATGTAGTGATCTGTCTCACGTGATTCCACTGCTAAGTGGAAATATTTCCTTACACAGCAGTGACACTGGTTTCCGTAATGGACACGGACAGTTTCTGTGCGGTACGAATTGAGCCTATAAGTACTGTTCATGACAAAATCGTTAGTCCAAGGTATAAATTGAGACTTAAACACGGAATTATGGGGTATATTGTGTGCTCGCAACTTGCGACTGGGCAACTGACCCCCATGGTGCCGGGACTTTTTGAAGTGTTTATGGATAATATCTCCTTCAGAAAGTTAACGCGAAGACCGGTGATTAACTGCTGTGTTCAGAGCAACACCACCACCACCTGAATAACTTGACCCAATGTATGTACTTCAATCTTTAAAATCCATATCTCTGTGATGCATATTATTAATAATGTTCATCTGCGACTAAACCAACCAAGTGGTCTCTTCCCCTAAGAGTTTTCGACTGAAATTACGTGAAGTTCCCTGTTTCAAAATCCTCATGCGTTTGTACGTCACTGCTATCACACCCTTCTTGATTTAATTAAGCCGCTGATAGGTGTGTTGCTTTTATACAAGCCAGTTTGGGAATTCTGTCACATTTCTTCGGAATTCTGGACATAATAATGCAGTCGTGCGAAATAAATGTGTGATGAGTTGTGCGAGGTGTAGGCCTGTTACGTGCATGGGGGAAGGACCTGGGTGGAAGCGACCAGTTGTGGACTTAGGGATGAATGCGAAGATAATATTAAAATGAATCTTCAAGAAGTACTAGCGTCCGATGATTCGTCTGTTAATTTGGACTGGCTTTTTCACAGCAAAACTCTATCACAGCCTTCACTTGAAGGCCCCTTCATTATTATCTTTTCCAGGTGTAAGTCCGTCTCAAATACAATGCATCCAGAAACAAAAGATACAAAATAAATTTTCGTGAACGGAAACCATTTATGTGATGTGTTGTGTATGGAGACAGGTTACCCTTTGCACAGCTGTTTATTGCTGTACCAGTCGTACAGGAACCGACGCGTTTAACTTGAAAACTTTAAAGCCATCGTTAGGTCATTAGTTCATGTAAAATTATATGTTATGTCTTACTTGTTAGAATACTATTAGTTAAATCCCTGTATAAGGATAGACTGCTTTCGTTGATATAACTTCAGTCCTATATTTAGTATACCTTTGCGGGTTTATAAGAACTGCACCATGTTTCGGCTTAATATTAGTTAGGCAATCCTCAGGCCGACTCGCAAAAATAAAAAAGTACATTTTTTATAATCTGCTGTATATACAAGGTGATTCAAGAGGTAAGATCAATATCTGGGGGGGGGGGGGGGGGGATAATGTCGGTCATTGTCAGAAAAAATTTCATATGGACGTGTGTGTAATTCTGAATTGTTACCGAGATCTGTGTGGATCTCCAGACCTAATTGCGTTACATTTTTCTTTGTGGAGTTGGAAGAAGAGCGAAGTATACAAAAGAAAGGTGGATACACGAGACGAATTGCTCGCTCGCAGTTTGGATGCTGCTGCCGGCATAAAGAAACGTGAAGATCAACTCGGACGAACAACACGCGATTTTCGCACACGGTTTGCAAAGTAAATTGAGGCTAACGGTGGGATTTTTCGAACATTGATTGTAAACTTCAACGAATTTGTCAATTTTGTGTAACAAATTTGTCGTTTAAACATTAAAGTTAAAATAAAATTTATATTAAGTAATTTCCCTGGCTTTATTACCATTCACAATGCTTTTATATTT
The DNA here is from genome assembly GCA_013340265.1 of Coptotermes formosanus. Lineage (NCBI taxonomy): Eukaryota > Metazoa > Arthropoda > Insecta > Blattodea > Rhinotermitidae > Coptotermes > Coptotermes formosanus. The sequence goes on along the minus strand of BLKM01000310.1, from coordinate 87,724 downwards.
GCATATCCAAACCGCGCTGTCTCCGTAACCATTCAGAATTAGACACATGTTCATATGAACTTTTCTCCTCACAATGACCGATACTTTTGCGTCCCTAAATGTTGACTTTTCCTCATGCATCACCCTGTATATACATATGTATATACGCGAGGTATATAAGCTTCAGGTCTCACGCGTTTACAGGAGCAAGCATATGTACGTTCTGAGTGGTAGTTAGATGGGCCATGTCGTTGTCTTACAAAATACTGTGTGGTTGTACCTCTAGGGTTTGCAGTTTTTTTTGTAAAGGTCAAAGATTAAAAGCCAATAAAACTTCTAGCTTGTTGAGGGTAGAGTCAGTGCAGATGTTAGAAGTTGTTTATAAAATGTGTTCATTCAAATACCTTCGTGATGCTGTTTATAACAGTTGCCCTCCTAGATATGTTTCTAAGCCTAAACCTTGTGTAATGGTTCAAAGCTACGTGATTGCTGTGTTGGTTGTGTGTAACATACAGAATGTTTGTGATAAAACCTGATTAGGTTAAAACGTACGTAAAATATCGCGTCTTTCTTTAGCGACATCAGTTGGAGTTGTCCATCTTACACGGACACAAGTAATCTCCTGATTGGTACTGTGGAAGTATTTATAGTATTTTGAATTTTCCACGACATTCCCGCAGCCACAAGACCGCAGAGTTGTGCATGACTGTGTGTGGGTTCCATAAGCAACGGAAAGTTTATTGGCTAGCTGAGCGGCTATCAGCGTGTCAAGAAAGTCTCTGCTGCATGGCATAGTCAGATGGTCGGTCAGTGAACTGTGGCAGTGGAAACAGATACACGTCACTGACATAGGACCTGATTGCCGTACACGCGGTGTTACGCCAGTTCACCGCGATATAGGTCGAATCACGTACCCATCCTGATGCAGCAGTTTATTGAATTGTAGTCTGGCTGCAACAGCCACCATTTTGCAGTAGTTTGAGTTACAGCCTGGCCGACGTAGCCACCGTTTTGCATCAGTTCATTGAATTGTAGCCTTGCCGACATGGCCACCATTTTGCACCAGTTTTTTGAATTGTAGCCTTGCCGGCATGGCCACCATTTTGCACCAGTTTATTGAATTGTAGCCTTGCCGACNGTAGCCGTGCCGACATAGCCACCATTTTGCACCAGTTTATTCAGTTGTAGCCGTGCCGCCATAGCCACCATTTTGCACCAGCTTATTCAGTTATAGTCTGGCCGCCATAGCCACCATTTTGCACCAGTTTATTCAGTTATAGTCTGGCCTGCATAACC
>BLKM01000310.1:76449-81449 GCA_013340265.1 Coptotermes formosanus | reverse complement strand
TCATCCCCCTCCCCATCCCCGACCGTTAGACCCTTCCACCGCACGGTCTTCTTAGGCACGATATAGGCACAATCAAGACAGTAACCCTCTTGCTGAACAAGAGATTACGCCTACTGTATATTTAAGGGAGTTACGTCATCATCATCATAATCATCAATCTCTCTACGGCACTTCACCGTTGCATTCAGTTTCTTCTTTGATTTTCCTAAACTCCTCTTCCTCCTATACTCCTCTGCTGTAATCTGTTAATATATATGTTATTTTGTACTGCTTTGTATCCAGTGGCTTCGGCAAACCTCACAGTTGGCGGTTCTCGCGGTGGTCACTATCAAGGTTACTGCGTGCCGCCGTCCAGACTGGCAGACAGGCGGTCATTTCAGTTTCCCTTCTGTTTCTGCTTCATTTTATAAATCTGACTCTATAATACGTTGTCAGCTTTTTCTAAATGCTTAATGCTTCTTCGCACTCAGGTCCAGGTTTCGCACCCACACGTTGAATGAGGATTTTTCGTACTTTCCCTCAATACCTCCAGGTGAATTCTGGCGTAGTACTTAAAATTCGCAGAGGGAATTTCCTTCCACGTCTTTTACACTTCATCGTTCATTTATTCATCGTACCGCAGCGGTAATTTTTTTGACTACTTCCAAGGTGAATCATTTTGATTTACTAGTTAGTGCTAACTGCATAACTTTGATTTACTTGTTAGTGCTAAAGTGCGTAATTTTGATTGTTATTTACTAGTTAGTGCTAAAGTGCAAACGTTTGATTTACTAGGTAGTGCTAAAATGCATAATTTTGGTTTACTATTTAGTGCTAACGTGCATAATTTTGATTTACTAGTCAGTGCCGAAGTGCATAATTTGATATTTATTTACTAGTTAGTGCTAAAGTGCAAGCGTTTGATTACTAGTTAGTGCTACAGTGCATAATTTTGATTTACTAGTTAGTGCTACCGTGCATCATCTTTATCTACTAGTTTGTGCTAAAGTGCATAATTTTGATTCTTATTTACTAGTTAGTGCTAAAATGCAAACGTTTGATTGACTAGTTAGTGCTAACAAACAAACAAACAAACAAACAAACAAACTAACTAACTAACTAACTAACTAACTCCATGGAGCAGAGGCCTTCTTGAGAAGCTAACAGTTTCTCAGCTAGTCAAGAAATTCCCCGCATTTTATGGAACCCGAAGGTTCATTACCGCATTCACAAGAGCCCGCCACCTGTCCCTATCCTGAGCCAGCTCAATCCAGTTCATGCCCCCCCATCCCACTTCCCGAATATCCATCTTAATATTATCCTACCATCTACGCCTGGGTCTCCCAAGTGGTCGCCTTCCCTCGGGTCTCCCCACCAAAATCCGGTATGCACCTCTCTCCTCCCCCATACGTGCCACATGCCCCGCCCATCTCAGTCTTCTCGATGTGAATACCCGAATAATATTTGGTGATGAGTACAGGTCATTAAGTTCCTCGTTATGTAGTCTTCTCAAATCCCCTGTCACCTCGTCCCTCTTAGGCCCAAATATCCTCCTCAGCACCCTATTCTCGAACACCCTCAGTCTTTGTTCCTCCCTCAGTGTGAGAGACCAAGTTTCACATCCATACAGAACAACAGGCAAAATTATAGTTCTGTATACCCTAATCTTTGTGCTTTTGGATAGTAACCTGGAAGACGAAAGATTCTGCACCGAATGATAGCAAGCATTCCCCGACTTCAATCTGCTCTTAATTTCTTCATGAATGGAGTTTCGATTCGTTAGGGTTGCTCCCAAATATTTGAATTCTTCCACCCTTTCAAAGGATTTATTATCTATATGTTGTGATTGTGTCCTGCATTCTGATTTCGAGACATGACCATGTACTTAGTTTTCTCAGCATTTACTTCTAGACCAATCTCCTTACTAGCAATCATTAAATCTTCTGCATTTTTCTTTATGCTATGCATGCTTCCCCCAGTATATTAACATCATCAGCATAAACCAGAAGCTGATGTGTACCATTCAATTTCAAGCCCTCCTGGTTTGCCTGAACCCTCCTAATGGCATATTCTAAAGCAAAGTTGAAAAGCAATGGCGACAGAGCATCTCCTTGTTTCAAGCCATTCTTAATAGGGAACGTGTCAGACAGATGTTTGCCTACCCGAACTCTGCTATACGTTTCACTTAGGCACATTTTTATTAACCTTACTAGCTTCCTGGGGATACCGAACTCAATGAGAATATTATACAAGACCTCCCTCCTAGCAGCTGAATCATAGGCTTTCTTGAAGTCTATAAATAGCTGATGCACTGCCTCACTGTATTCCCATTTTTTCTCAAGTATTTGACGAATGCTGAATATATGATCAGTAGTTGACCTGTTACGTCGAAATCCACACTGATGATCCCCAATAATTTCCTCTGCATATGGAGTTAACCTTGACAAAAGAATGTTGGATAGAATTTTGTACGTAGTCGACAAAAGTGATATACCTCGATAGTTACTGCAATCTGTTTTATCACCCTTCTTATAAATAGGCACAATGACCGACTCCTTCCATTCCTCAGGCAATCCCTCCTTATTCCAAATAGAAATAATAAGTTTATGGATTTCAGACCGAATAATCCTACCCCCTGCTTTAATCAATTCTGCTGGAATCTGATCAATACCTGGTGATTTGTGACTTTTTAGCTTTTCAGTAGCCATCTCAACCTCAAAGGCACTGGGCTCAGGCACCAGTGGCTCTGCCGTGTGTACTTCAGTCTGCCTAACATCATTAACCCCGTGTATATTCAACAGCTGGGAGAAATGATTCCTCCACCTAGCCAAAATACTGTGGGAGTCTGCAACCAGGTCACCCTTCTCATCCTTTACTACTTTAGTTCTAGGCTGGTACCCCCTCTTAAACTCATTGATACCCCTATACAAGTCTCTTATATTCTTCTTCTTACTGTTTGTTTCAATTTCATTAATTTTAGCTTTCAGATATTCCTTCTTTTTGTTCCTGAAATGTCTACTAGCTTCACGTCTTACGTTGTGCAGATTATCTCCATTATGTTGGTTTGGATTCTGTAACCACTGAATGTTAGCCTGCTTCCTTTTATCTAAAAATTCTGTACATTCTGCATCAAACCATGGTTTATGCTGCTTCCGTTCGTGTAGACCTAGACTCTCTTGAGCTGAGATTTAAACGTGGCCGGTGCGTAGGGCTGACAACCTTACCACCTTCATGTGCCGATTGTCTTGAAATCTGGGAGNCTGGGAGCCTCGACCTCCTGGAACCCTGTGGGCCTGTCCAGGCCTGTAATGGGACTGCCTTACCTTCTATTTACTAGTTAGTGCTGAAATGCAAACGTTTGATTTGCTAGTCAGTGCTAAAGTGCATAATTTTGATTCACTAGTTAATGCTAACGTGCATCATCTTGATATACTAGTTAGTGCTAAAGTGCATAATTTTGATTTTTATTTACCAGTTAGTGCTAAAATGAAACGTTTGATTTAGGTATACTAGTTCGTGCTAACGTACATCATTTTGATTTACTGGTTAGTGCTAAAGTGCATAATTTTGGAAGATAATTTGAGGTTATGTAACCTTCTAAAGCCTAGCGGTAACTTTACGTACCACCAGGTTTAACATTAAAAAATTCTACGTGGTGCCCACATTGCGTTTATGTGTTTTGTACGGATCTCAGAACAAACAGCAACTTTTGCCTTATAAAACATTAAGAGACTGGTTTTTATAACCGAAGTGGAGAGTGTTTACAGCGCGGTACGCACTGAGTCCTTATATAAAACAGATACGCTTCGTCTTTAAAGGGTTAAAGCAAGTCTGACAGAACTGCAATATCCCGCCATCCAACTACAAAGTCTGCACTTATTATTGGAACAGCATTCACTGTCTCCACACCGATTACCAACGAGTTAATATTTGTATCATGAATTGCTTGTCTTGTACTCTGTTGTGTTGGCACCCCTGTGTTTGAGCTGCAGTCGGGTTGGGAACCAGCCGTCAGATCCAGAGCTTTCAAGTTACTATGGCAAAGAGTCACAAATCACTTCACGTTACAAATAACCCGCTAGGCTGCGCTACTGCAGCTGTCGGCTGTGTTTCTTTTCATGCGCTCCGTTTACTCCTGAACCGCTCACTACCGCAAGTTATTTACTCGGCTCATGAGACCGTGAACAGGGAAAAAATTCGACACTGTAAAAAATTTAAAACTTATTTATTTGGTCTAAGATACGAATGTTCCTTAGTGAATCTTTCTTCACATAAGTATTTATCCTTGCGCAGTACCATATGCGAGTTTTAAGGTTCTCACAGCGGTGTCGTTGAGGATTCCGGTATTTTGGGATGACACTGCGTTCGTGGGTAGGCGGTTACCGACGTTTCGAAGGATTGCAGTGCATTCATTTTCAGGGTCAACACTTGTCTTCTTGGACGGTTAGACCCTAAAGATGAAGGCACTACGATCTTCGGAACCGTTAGAAACTACTTGCTCACCAGTACAGTGTTATTTTAATTTCAGGCATCAGAGATTTAAGACTGAAGCAGAAGACTTTACGAATTAGTGTCATATCTGTGGCACTAACGATGGTCAAGAAGGACACACCCTGTCTAATTGAGCTGAAACATCATGCTTGTTAACGCGTTTTACATCTTCAAGCCCCTGTGGTTACTTTATGTACCGCCAGGCTTAACATTCACAAATTCTACGTTCTGCCCACACAGTGCATTTATGTGTTTTGTGTGGATCTCAGAACAAACAGCGATTATTTCCCTATACAGCATTAACTGACTGGTTTTTATAGCCGAGACGGTGTGTGTTTACTGCGCGGTATGGACTGGATCTTCCTTTAAAGCCCAGTGGTTACTTTATGTACCGCCAGGTTTAACATTCACAAATTCTACGTTCTGCCCACACAGTGCATTTATGTGTTTTGTGTGGATCTCAGAACAAACAGCGATTATTTCCCTATACAGCATTAACTGACTGGTTTTTATAGCCGAGACGGTGTGTG
>BLKM01000310.1:48626-71069 GCA_013340265.1 Coptotermes formosanus | reverse complement strand
CACCTCATTATCGAGACTTCACGATCACACTCAGACACACCACACTCGGTAGGAGTCTTCTGGACGAGTGGATCAGACTTCTACTTGACAACACACAACACTCACAACAGACAGCCATCCATGCCCCCGGCGGGATTCGAACCCGCAATCCCAGGTGTGCCTTTACGCCGTCTATATGCAAGTGGATTGCACTTCGCAGTTTTGCACCGGTTAAAATGTTCGCCTTACGAGCATACCGCAGCCAGCGACACAGTCACTGTGCACCCCTGGTACGTCACGTATTGAACTTCTCTAACTGGTGGCGGTAACTCTATGAAGTATCTACTTAAAGTTCGATAACTCGATATTTTGCTCACCAGTGTTTTTATGAATTTCGGTTGGTTGTCAGAACAAACAGCGATTACTTCCCTGCATACCGCTGACCAAATGATTTTCTAATATACACACGGTGTGTTTTCATGCGTGTATGCATCATACATATTAACTGTTGTTTACAGCAGTTTTTATGAATTTCGTTTGGTTCTCAGAACAAACAGCGATTACTTCCCTGCATACCGCTGACCAAATGATTTTCTAATATACACACGGTGTGTTTTCATGCATGTATGCATCATACATATTAACTGTTGTTTACAGCACTCTTACGTTAAATTCAAGCAACAAACCCATGCGTGTATGTAGCTGCAATACGAATTCCACCAGCATCAGAAGTATGTAGATGTTGGCGACACTGATTATACTTACTGCGACTGGAGCAGTCACATATTGTGCAGTTGTAGCTGTCCTTGGCAAGCCTGCATCCTTTGTTACAGACTGGCGGCACTGCTTGTCGGTTGCATCTCTTGACAATTGGCTCACTGCCACGCTTTACTGTCAAAACTCGACACTGCTTCTCACAAGTCTCACGACTGTCAAACCTGAAGAGTATAAAATAGGATCTTGCTATAATGAAAGTATTTCAAACAGATTCAATTTTACCCTGAAGATGGAGGCAACAGATGGCTCCGAAACGTTGCTAGCCTTCTACCAAACTACAGTACGTCGAATTACACAATACCCAGTCCAAAAAATTGCACTCTTTATTATTCTGGTATTCTATATATTGCAATATCTGCAACCCTGTCTTATCCATCCGCACATAAACGACCATTTCTAGTACACAGACCACGGATCCACTACGAAATCGCCTACAGTTAACTATCATCTTTTATGTAGTTCATTCTTTTTAACATCTACACATATTATTAGTTATGTTTGTGTATTTCTTACTTTTACACGCATCCACGAGGGCTCGAAACTTGTAGCACTGGTCAACAAGATACTGTAATACTATCTGATCACAGTACAGTGCATTTTGTTGCACTGACTACTGTGTAATTTGCTTATCGACAATGCATGTTATGAACAGTATAAAATTTACAATGTGTCGCATCGCAAATGTTTATATTCAGTGCTGTAAGAACGTGGAATCTGACAATGAAACGAATAATTTATTTAGTTTTTGACGTCATGCTATCCTTGAATATCGTTCGTGGTTTTCAAAGCGGCTGCTTTCCTTGAGACTTCCCTGCCATTATTTTGCGCACATTTTGTGTGTTGTATTCAAGCTGCACGTACGGGTCCGTGATATTACTGCCACTACATTCGTACTGCGTCTGCCCACATCATAACACTCCTCGGTGTGGATTAGCCACGTGTCACGCGTTTCATCTCTGCATCTAACCAACCAACCAACCAGTTAAATGATATAAAGCCGCTCTGGGGTAGCTAACAGGTTCTCACCTAGTTAAGAAATTCCCGTATTTTATGGAACCTGAAAGTTCGTAACCGTTTTTAAAAGAGCCTACCACTTGCATCCATCCTGAGCCAGGTTAACCCAGTCCACAGTATGTACGCTATTAAAAACCTATACCATCATCCCATTTTTGCCCAGGTCTTCCAAGTGGCCTCTGGCCCTCAGGTTTCCCCACAAAAACCCTGCATACTCCCCTCCTTTCTCCCATACGCCCCACACGCTGGGCTAATCTTATCGTCTCTGATTTGATCACCTGTTACTGTTTGCTCCTTACCAAATACCTGATCTATGTTTACAAAATATGCGCCCATTTTACCGGATATCCGGTCCATGTTTACAAAATATCCATCAATTTCCCCCGATATCCGGTCCATGTTCACAAATATCCATTTCCCGGATATCTGGCCCATGTTCACAAAATATCCGTCCATTTCCCAGATATCCGGTGCATGTTCACAAAATATTTCTCCATTTCCCCAGATATCCGGTGCATGTTCACAAAATATTCCTCCATTTCCCCAGATATCCGGTGCATGTTCACACAATATCCCTCCATCTCCCCAGATATGCGGTGCATGTTCACAGAATATCCTTCCATCTCCCCAGATATGCGGTGCATGTTCACAGAATATCCTTCCATCTCCCCAGATACGCGGTGCATGTTCACAGAATATCCGTTTCCGCAGGTATGTGCATGCTGTTTTATCGTGCCATTACCTGTTGTTGTTGCCCCCACAGCCACTCCAGATGAAGTACTCGCACTTCTTAGACACGCTGTTGTAATAGTAGGACGGGAAGAACCCGCGGCATCGTCCGATTGACTTCGGAAGGAAGCAGTCCTGTGGCGTTATTAGCGACTTTGACACCTCCCGTCCGTCTGCTGACCTGCCCTCGGAATCCACTGCAAAAGAGTTTATAAACATAAATGTTTATCACCTTCAACTGTAATCTCACAGACACCTCCAATGCAACATATATATTTAATTAATTTACGTATATAGGCTATGTGAAGATCGTTCATCGAACTGTGAGATGTGGGCGGGCGTGGCTGACCAACCAGTCTACGCTGTACTGTATTACGTGCACTGGCGGGTGAAGGGGGGGGGGGGGGGCCCACTGTTCGCCACGTTTTCCCAGACTTCGCCATTCGATGAGAGACCTGTACGAGGAGACGCTTGATGGCTAGATATCTTTCTCCAGGCGCGCAGTTTTCGAGCGGTTACACAAATGGCAGCTCTGTGTTCGAAACTGTGCTATTTCAGTTACTCGCATAATTTCATTCACGTAAGACACATCAGAGTTAGACATGTGAGAAGGGGTTAAAGGACAGGCAGAAACTGTTCGCCTTCAATGCCAGCTGATTTTCCTTCAGTGTGTAAATCAAAACTAAGCTAACCGTAGCACAGTAATTACATGTGCCTTATCGCAGCTTCATTGGATATACACCCAGAGCTTATTACTGTATGTGAAACTGGATCAGTCACTTGAGGACTGGGTTAACTGATATTGGGAAAGGATACATTCGTACTTTTTGCAACATTTTATCAAGACCTTGTCCATATTTGTCACGTCATGGGAACAGTGCACTTGTACAAACGTTTACCAACTGTCCGCTTACCCATCAACTGTCGGTAAATGTGACTGAACGCAAAAGAAACGCGAATTTTGCGTTCCCACGGCTCGTTTACTTTTTACAAGTAGACTAGTGACCTGTGTGTATGGACAAACAGTATCATTAGGTACACTGGGTTACCAAGTACACGAGTCGTGGGAACGAGCTCACAATGACCAGGCAAACATTTGGCAAGTTCACCGGAGTTCGTGTATAAATATTTGCCAAATCGGCCAGTCGTGGGAACAGTATACTCGGATCTTCGTACAATGCACAATGATTGGTGCATTTGTCAAATACAGCAGTCGTGGGAACAGTATACTCGGATCTTCGTACAATGCACAATGATTGGTGCATTTGTCAAATACAGCAGTCGTGGGAACAGTGTAATGTCTCAGACGATCAGCCCCTCCGGAGGCCTGGGTTCGATCCCAGGCCAATTCATGTGGGATTTGTGATGGAAAGAGTGACATTTGGAGAAGTCTTTTTTTTTTGCGTAATTCGGTAGGCTTCAAGAAACACGGGGAAAAACGCGTAGCAAGAACGGCCATGCTTGCTTCCCGTCGGATGTGACTGCAGCATCGTACGAATGACTCGCAGGCAGAGCGCATGACCCCTCAAGTCTTGAGTGGGACGGACTGCGTCAGTGGTATACATTTTTAATCGTTCTCGCCCGTACTTGGAGAAAGCGGTAAATATGTGAAGTTTATGGTGCCTATCGCACAGGTAACTTCACCGCTGCGAGGGCCAGCATCTCCCATACTGCAAACACGCACAGCTTGATGGCGTGTCTGTCTGTTGAAGGCGTCCTGGCTGTTAAGGCCAATCTGCGACACACACCTTGCCTCTCCCAAATGGGACGTTACCGATGGAGCCATTCTCGGCCAAAACACGACATACGGGGGGCGGCACTGCCACTGCCGGCTTCCGCTTCACCCAGAAACACTTCATATACCCTCACACCTACAGTGGGGATGAGCCGGGATAGATCAGTCAGTATAGTGACTAGACTGTGGGCCGGACAATCCGCAGTTCGATTCCTGGCAGGTGCAAGATATTTTTCTCTTCTTCAAAACGTGGAGACCGGCTGCGGGGAACAACCAGCCTGTGAAATGGGCACCGGGGGCTTTTCCCCGAAATAAGTCGGTCGGAGCGTGAATCTGACCCCTCACCTCCATCTAGTGGCAGGTCTAAGAATGTATGGACCTGCACGTCTGTTCCCCTATATGCCTTCATGCGGTTCACATTACCTGCACTGGTGGGGCATTCCAGAAGCAAATTTTTATAACTCACTTTTGTTGTTGTATTTATGCTATTTGTACTGTAAAGCCGGGACTGCGGGCGAGAGGCAACGGCCCGCGTCCCGTCTAGTTTTCTGTGCTCTCCACTCTGGTCACTCCGAGCGCTATGGTGGTGTGTCGGTCCTGCGTACGTCCACGAAACTTCCTGGTGCCTGCTGGGGGTATCTGGGATAGACGTCAAGATGGCGGTCCCCCTTCTGTTTACCCTGAAGATGGTATACTCTCTTCCAAGATACATTACACTACTTTATTTCCACTAAGTTACAATAAACAATTTTCTTCCATCAGGGAAAGGATCTAGTCACTGCCAAACACAGGTGGGCCAGGGAAATGCGCGCCCAATCTCAGCTACTTCACCCCGTCCGAATTTCCTAACCCACACGCTCAACAACGAACATAAATAATTCCAACACCTCTGCCACTGAATCTTATTCGAATTACTTTTCACAGCAACGCTTACCTGAGGTAAACAAAATCAGAATTAAAGTGTAAAACATCTCTTCTGTCCTTCTCCGTCTCCCGGCCTCCAGTCAACCATCACCCACAGCAACCACAGTAAGAATAATGTGAAATCACATAGTTTTACCCTACTTTGCACATTCACACATCCGGCTAGTAACCAAAGTGCCGACTCATTTCTCTGTTGCCATGCACTAGGTCAGCAGTGGCTAGGCCTTGCATCTTTAAAACAATGGAAAGAAAGTAAAAAAGAAGTCTACACTACAGTACTTTCCAGTAATCCGTACAATTATTCTGCACGTATTTTACTGACGGAATAATTACTGTCATTGTCACAGGACTGTGACGTAAGATGTCATGTGATCACAGGCAGCTGAATGTCAAAGGAGGAGTATGCAAATGGGAGGGAACGAATACTGATGCAGCTCGGCATTCGTTAAATTCTTGTTTTACGCTTCAGTTTAAACCATTCCTGAGGATTCTCGCATTAAACTGTTCCTCTTTATTAGACGCAATCGTGCACTGGTTTTACTTCCCTACACCTCAGGAATTTTCTGATAGGTAATTTTGAGGCGTCCTTTACGAAGTGGAAAAGAATGCCCAATGTGGATAGCACGTGCTTCCGTCCGCATGTCCCTATGTCCCTCAGTCCGTCTATCGCCTATTATCAGGCACTAAATCGTTTGTTGCATTTCGTGAGTGTACATTAGCTGATCACAAGTTGTCGAGTTGACGTTGAGTTTCGCGGAGATCGGCCCAATGACAGTCGTGCTGTACTTATGGGCGTAATTGAGTTCCTTTTGCCTGCACTTTGCACGCGTCTGTACCGATTTGAGTGACAGTCGGTGCAGCAGATTTGTACATAATTTTGTTGCCTAACTGTGAGGTTCGCGAAATCAGCTGCTGTGTAAGCCCTGCTTTACTTAGGGGCGCAAATGGAATTTTAACCTTACATACTGCAATGTGTGACCGAAGTGCCTAGAGTTCGGTGCAGAAAATACAAACAAATTTACTTGTTGTGAGTTTAGTGGAAGTAGGTTTAGTAAAAATATATTCTTTATTTACGGGCTTAAATTAACGTCTGTCTGCACTTCCCGCCTTCTATTGTACGATTTGGGTGAAATATCGTACACGAGCCCCGCACATGTCGCCGTTCCGTAAGTGTGTCAGCAGGATCCGCGCAGGGAAATCCCGTACTCTCCTTATGGCGGTCAGTGAAATTACATTTATACTTGTACCGTGACGCCTGTGTTTGTTACGTCAAGGGGAACACCACTTGCAGTCTTGCGCGTGATTTCAGGCTTCCGCCGCAGTGTAAATGAAATCTTCGCTCTTCTGGGACGTTACGCAGCGCATATTTGTAGGTGTTTACCGACGTTTCGGGACAACGTATCGGTCGCATCTTCAAGGGTCAAGTTGAAAACGGGACCTATATATTGTCCCGAAACGTCGGTAAACAACAACCAAAACACGCTGCGTAACATCCCAGAAGAGCGAAGATCTTATTTGCCGTCTTGTTCCTATTTCGACAGATCTTTCAGAAATGAAATGCTAACAGAGCTACCGTAGCCTGTTGCAGGGTTCACAAGACGTATTTTTTCCCCCCAAAATCACCCTGCGTCGTAACACCGGATGCGTCGTAACACTGGATGCGTCATTATCACTTGTAGTGTCTTATGAGGCGGGAAATACGGCAACGTTCGAAACCTGATATTATACCTGTCTCTTGGCTTCCTTTTAAAACATTTCCAATGGTACCACACTCTCATTTAACTTGTTGCTTTTTATTTATTTATTTATTTATTTATTTATATATATATTTATTTACTTATTTAAGACATTCGCATGACATTCAGGACGCAGCGGTCGCTCGGCGAAGCAAGACATTATGTGCCTTATAGAACGCCCAAAGTTTCACTGTCGTTTTCAAAACAGCCTACAATTAGAATCTATTCTGTGCCAGTTTAATCCAGTCCGCACGCATTATTTCTTTATAATACTCTTTAATATATCCTCCCATCAACGCCTACCTCTACCAGGTGATTACGGCCCTTCAGGTTTACCAGCTGAAATACATTAAGCACTTACCACCTCGCGAATTCGCCCTTTATGTGCCGCCTACCTTATCCTTTCATATTTCACTGCCCTTATAACATATGATGGAGTCTACATGTCATGGCACATTGTTCTCGTCCCTCTCGTGCTACTCAGTTTCTTGGTTCCGAAATCTACAACCTTTCTGAAGCGATGTCTTGGAGCTGTCTGTCCGTCCGTCCGTATTAAATATTTTCCCCAGAATGCAACAACCTTGGTTTTTGCACGTATCTTAAAACTGCCACATTTTCTTATTGTTTAACCCTTTAAAGACGAAGCGTATCTCTTTTATATAAGGACTCAGTGCGTACCGCGCAGTAAACACTCTCCACTTCGGTTATAAAAAGCAATCTCGTAATGTTTTATAAGGCAAAAGTTGCTGTTTGTTCTGAGATCCGTACAAAACACATAAACGCAATGTGGGCACCACGTAGAATTTTTTAATGTTAAACCTGGCGGTATGTATGTATATATATATGTATATATATATATATAGTGTATATTGTACACGTACATATGGAGTGGTGAAGTATTGCGTAGATATGTTACCATATGAGAGAGACAATTGTGTATCGAGGCAGATTAGATCAGTCGGTAAAGTGGCTTTCTTCCGACACGGACAAAGGGGAAGTCGCGTACGTGTCCCGAGACAGAACACACATTGTCTCCTCGGCCTTACATCCAGACTGTCTCTGAGACACATGGAACCTCCTCTTCTTCATTGAGGATAAACAGCTTTATCCCGGGAGGTAAAGGCGGCTGGGCTTCAAACGAAACACTTAGGCCTACATTCAACCAAGCCGAATTTAAGAATGCATGGAGCTATGACTCCACTCTCCCTTATGCCTTCACGGCATGGTGCTTATTAGACATAGAAACAATCCCGCCTTCCGTATAGGCCTCGCAGGCACATTGTTGTATCGTTCCAAACAATCTGTCCCAGTCTGCAGCTGTCAAACAACAAGAAAGGTAGGCGGGGCATGTGCCATGCATGGGAGAAAGAAGAGGTGAATATAGGGTCTTAGTGGAGATATGTTAGGGAAAGAGGCAACTCTGAAGACCTAGGCGCGGACGAGAGCATACTATTAAATGGATCTTCAAGAACATCATTGGAAAATATATTGCGAATTAGCCCTTTAAAGACGAGGCGTATCTGCTTTATATAAGGACTCAGTGCGTACCGCGCTGTAAACACTCTCCACTTCGGTTATAAAAACCAGTCTCTTAATGTTTTATAAGGCAAAAGTTGCTGTTTGTTCTGAGATCCGTACAAAACACATAAACGCAATGTGGGCACTACGTAGAATTTTTTAATGTTAAACCTGGTGGTACGTAAAGTTACCGCTAGGCTTTAAAAGGTTAAAGGGTTAAAGGCCATGTACCTCTCTCTACAGTTCCTTTGCTTTTTCACCACTCTGCTAGTGCCACTGTCCATCACAAATCTCACGTGGACTGGCCTGGGATTGAAACAGAACCTCCACGGTGGGAGGCCGCTGGCGAACCGCCTGAGCCCATGGCACGGCCAGCATCTAGTGTCGAGGTTAGGACTGAGTGGAGCTGTACCTCCACTGTCTCATACGCCTTCATTGTGTGGACGGGAACAGCTTTACGTTTCCCTCCACGGTCTGATTTCGGTGTGTAACGAGAGCTACCCGCCGTCGGTGTACTGGTTACAGCTCGGGCGTGTCTGATCGCCGGAGAGCAAGCCAGACCCGGATGTGCGTGTTTTTCTGTCTCAGTGCCTTTAAGGTGTGTGTGTCTGCTGTAAACGCACGGCACCTCGCTTTCGGATCGTGCTCTTAATGAGACGACTTTCCTTGTCGTTATTACGCTGCGTAGGCAAGTCGCTAAAATTTAGGCATGAATTAGTACTGAAAATAAAGACAATACAGCACAGTCTTCTCTCCACACTAACTCTATGGAGCAGAGTCCCTTCTGAGAAGCTGACAGTTCCTCAGCTAGTCAAGAAATTCGCCGCATTTTATTGAACCGGAAGGTTCATTACCGCATTCACAACAGCCCGCCATCTGTTCCTTGCCAGCCATGTCAGTCAAGTCCATTCCTCCCATCCCATTTCTTTAAGATCCATTTAAGTATTATTCTGTCATCTACGCCTAGCTCTTCGAAGTGGTCTCTTTCCCTCAGGTCTCCCCACAGAAACTGCCTGCCCCTCTCCTGTCCCCATAGTTGGTAACATTGTAACATTCTCGGAAAAAAGTTGTTGAACATAAAACGCGTGTTTTCATTTTCTCTGCAACTTTCGCCTGAAATATTTCCCATTATATAAAAGAAATCAATAATATATTATCGTAAATTTACACAGTTCTTTATGTAGAGTACCCATTATTCTTGTCAGATTTTAATGCAACTTGAATTTTCTCGTCATATTTTCGAAAAATACTCGAATTGCATGAAAATACCCCCAGTGGGAGCCGAACTTTTCCATGCGGACGGACGGTCATGATGAAGCTGTTTGTCGCTTTTCGAAATTTTGTTGAGCGCGCCTAAATCCGGTTCTTGCGTCACAGGCGGGGCATAGCATCTGGAATAGGAAGGGCAACTAATGGACGTTCTTCAGGGCACTGAGCGCTGTTTATTATGATATATGTGTGTGTGTAGTGTGTGTATATATATATACACATGTATGTATATATATATACACACACACACACACACACATGAAACGCAAGACAAAAAGTGCATGGAGAAAACGCGGAAATATTGATGTTACAA
The DNA here is from genome assembly GCA_013340265.1 of Coptotermes formosanus. NCBI lineage: Eukaryota > Metazoa > Arthropoda > Insecta > Blattodea > Rhinotermitidae > Coptotermes > Coptotermes formosanus. The sequence continues at coordinate 61,075 of BLKM01000310.1, read as the reverse complement.
GAGGCACTACATGTGGTAACCATTAGTTAAGTACAGGGCTGTATTTTACGTACGCACCTCACGGTGACCGTACATGCACATCCTGTCGGTCAAGGGAAAGGTTGTGAGAAGCCACGTTGTCTGCGTTCGTACTATCGTGATCTCGGTAACCTCACATTGATGTGAGTTAGATGGTGCTGCCGCGGTAAGTGAAATAGTAGACGGCACGAACAGGAACTAATAACAAGCAGCAACAGTAGTTTCTGCTTTTCTGTTTTACCCATACAAAGAATAATGTGTTTTACAAGACGCTTGTTTTATTGATGTTTTATACTGGCTTCAAGAATGGAAGAAAAGGCTGAGTTTTAAAGAAATGCTGCTCCAAAGAAGATACAGAAGGAAAAACAACAAGGAAAGTAGTTTTGCTAATCAGACCAGTACATTTAGTGTAAACGTATGCTCTGTCTTCCGGGTGCGGAGTACAGCAACTGCGCTGTGAGAGGGAAGGACGAGGTATCGTGGTTTGTTTCCCGGAAGGGGCATGAGGCGTCGTCTAGTCCAAAGCACCCAGACCGGCTGCGAGGCCCAGTTAGCTGCCGTTCAAAAAGTACTAGGGGTTTGTTTATCGGGGTAGAGCGGCCGGGGGATGAAGCTGACCACCCATCTCCATCAAGTGCCGCGGTTAACAACTGGAGGAGTTCTGTCCACACTGCCATCTATCTTCCAAGACTTGCACTTGGCGAAATTTATACTGATGCCACAAAAAGACGTCCCACGGATAGACCAAAATATTTTCTCTAATTACGAACAACTGATGAGAACGTATCAGCACTATATTTTTGCGCTATATTGTGAACACTAAAGACATTCTGCAGGACTGATATAGGTGAATCCTACAGGCATTCTGCAGGACTGATATAGGTGAATCCTACAGGCATTCTGCAGGACTGATATAGGTGAGTCCTACAGGCACTCTGCAGGACTGATATACCCTACGTTGAATCCTGCACACATTCTACAGGACTGCTGTAGCCTATGGTGGATCCTACAGGCATTGTGCAAAACTGATATAACCTACGGTGAATCATACAGACATTCTACAGGACTGATACAGCCTACGGTGAATCGTAAAGACATTCTGCAGGACTGATATAGGCGAATCCTACAGGCATTCTGCAGGAATGATATAGGTGAATCCTACAGGCATTCTGCAGGACTGATATACCCTACGTTGAATGCTACACACATTCTACAGGACTGCTGTAGCCTATGGTGAATCCTACAGGCATTCTGAAGAAATGATATAACCAACGGTGAATCATACACACATTCTACAGGACTGATATAGCCTACGGTGAATCCTACAGACATTCTGCAGGACTGATATAGCCTACGGTGAATCCTACAGACATTCTGCAGGACTGATATAGCCTACGGTGAATCCTACAGACATTCTGCAGGACTGATACAGCCTACGGTGAATCCTACAGACATTCTGCAGGACTGATACATCCTACGATGAATCCTACATATAGTGTGCAGGACTGATATAGCCTACAGTGAATCCTACACACATTCTACAGGACTGCTATAGCCTATCGTGAATCCTACAGGCATTCTGAAGAAATGATATAGCCTACGGTGAATCCTATACACATTCTCCAGGACTGATACAGGTGAATCCCTTCTCAAAGACAATAAGTAACTCCGTGAACGGTCATCTGCGCCTTGCGCAGGCTGTGATCGGTCTCCCGAGAGTGTAGCAGCTAAAGGTGGCCACTGCTTAACCTGTACAGCCACCGAGATCGGTCGACTCGGTTAGTGCTTTTAAATGAGAGCTTTATTCCTTTCGGTCTACAGACTTGAGCCCTACCCCCTCCCCTAACACAGTACTTCCAACAGTAAATGGCAGTCTCTTAACGATGAGGTATCAGAAAACATCAGTCAGCGCAGCCACCCACCATCATACGCTCGGTCCGAAGCCTACAGCGCGAAACTTGGGACTCGCGGTCACCGGTATGTAAATCACACAGAGGATTGCTTACGGCTTGATGAAGTGCCTGTTGTATAGCACATTGATCTGCATAGTACGAGCCCTGTTGTCAGCTCTAAACTCTGGGTTTAGCATTACTTACTTGGTCTGTTTCGTTGGCTGACTGAGGTCCAGTCACAAAGTAACACTCGTTATCTTTTTTTAATCAGCCCTTTAAAAGACGACAATGAAATAGTAATTGTAATGGTGCTCTGTGTTTTCACGGTCGTATGTTCACCAGAAGGCCCATTTCATCTGCTCTTCATTTAAAAATACTATTGGCCAGAAATGTTACAGAAGTGTTTTTAAAAATCGATTTTTGGAGTTCTTTACGAATTAAAAAAGAGCAGAATTTCTCCTGTTAGAACTCTACCACTCCTGTTTATGACGGAAATTATTATATGACTGCAGCCTGCGGCGGAGGGGATGTTGTGACAGAGAAGGAGAGAAAATAGCCTGACGTCTAACATAAGCCCCCCTCATAACGACAGCATGACAGAGAGAGACTAGCCTGACGTCTAACCTAAGCCCCTGTCGCAAGGAGGGAGGGAAACACCATGACAGAGAGAGACTAGCCTGACGTCTAACCTAAGCCCCTGTCGCAAAGAGGGAGGGAAGCAGCATGAGAGAGAGGGAGACTAGCCTGGCGTCTAAGCCCCTGGCGCAAGGAGGGAGGGAGACACGCGTGACAAAGGGAGACTAGCCTGACGTCTAAACTAAGCCCATCTCGTACGACAACATAATGCTGGGGTTATGACGGGAAAGGTCCAAAGAGCGCGTTGTACTATGGATACTATGTTCGTCCATCATCTACTGTGTGTCCGTGGCATAGTGTCCGAAACTAAACCGTTTACCGTGTTTGCATGGAATTCAGTTAGTTCTTTACGGAATATTGTCGAGCTAGCACGAGTTTCTTGAATATCGGCAGACTGGCAGTTACACTGTACTGCGGGGCGCATATCAACATATATCAGTAATGTGCACAGTTCTTGACCGGTAGGGATAAACTGCACTTGGCGCCGCTGAGCAGTTCCGAGTGTCGTGAAAATCGGCGCCACTGAGGCCGCACGTACTGAGTAGCGCAAGTAAATTTTTATCCCTATTTTAACATTCATTGTCAGAGTTGAAAGATTTTAACAGAATGGAAGTCGGCGCTGGGAAAATCCATTATTTTGTTACACTAGTGTACCGCGATGTCTGCAATATTTAAAAAGGCGAAGAACGTCTTGGCAAAGTCTGTGCACTGCATCATGGGTATACCATTTGCAGTCTTCTCCTCTTTCTTCAGTACTTTCCTTGCCAGTATACTAAACGTTTAAAGACTACCATTTACACTGAATTATATTTATTCAGTCCGTACCGCGCAGTAAACACATTCCCTATTGGTTATAAAAACCAGCCAGTTAATGCTGTATAGGGAAATAATCGATGTTTGTTCTGAGATCCACACAAAACACATAAACACACTGTGTGGGCAGAACGTAGAATTTGTGAATGTTAAACCTGGCGGTACATAAAGTAACCACTGGGCTTTAAAGGGAGACCCAGCCCGTACCGCGCAGTAAACACACTCCGTCTCGGCTATAAAAACCAGTCAGTTAATGCTGTATAGGGAAATAATCGCTGTTTGTTCTGAGATCCACACAAAACACATAAATACACTGTGTGGGCAGAACGTAGAATTTGTGAATGTTAAACCTGGCGGTAAACGACGTTATCATGTAACTAGTAAAGGTTAATTCCAACTTATACTCACCAGCAACTGCGTCGTAATACGTTCTGGCGTTTGTCGTCACAACAGCAAGAGACAGAAGCATAACAACATGTACAGACTTCATGATGTTGCAGTGCACTAGCTACGCACTTCACTTAAACATCCAGACACTCTTGCTAAGGTGCACTGACTGTCCCCCTTATATGTGTACCACTTGTCAGTAGCAAGCCGCACCTTAATCCCCACCGCTTCACCCCTCCGGCAGGCAAGTGTGTATGTATCATGAACGCCGTTTTGCCTGTCGACATCGCGAATACAACCGCAAACCTTGACCGATGTCTGGTATGTGGATTTTGCTTCGGCACTGTGAGAGTTTACAAATGAGAAGGTGGCAGCTGCAAGTGAGGCCAGCAGCGTGTGGAGCTTGGCGTTGCAAGTGGTTCACGCAGCGCGGTGTTGTTGCAGTCGTGTGGGATGTAAGGTTGTTACGCGCTTGTTGAGAGAGACGTAGTGTCTTAACCTTTTAAAGCCTAGCGGTAACTTTACGTACCACCAGGTTTAACACTAAGAAATCCTACGTGGTGCCCACATTGCGTTTATGTGTTTTGTACGGATCTCAGAACAAACAGCAACTTTTGCCTTATAAAACATTAAGAGACTGGTTTTTATAACCGAATTGGAGAGTGTTTACAGCGCGGTACGCACTGAGTCCTTATATAAAACAGATACGCTTCGTCTTTAAAGGGTTAAAAAATTCTACGTGGTGCCCACATTGCGTTTATGTGTTTTGTACGGATCTCAGAACAAACAGCAACTTTTCCTTATAAAACATTAAGAGATTGGTTTTTATAACCGAAGTGGAGAGTGTTTACAGCGCGGTACGCACTGAGTCCTTATGTAAAACAGATACGCTTCGTCTTTAAAGGGTTAATATTCAGGGTGAAGCAGTCCAAGAACACGTGGTGTGCTTGACTCCCAAGAAAAAAGTTGAAGTGAGGTTTTGAGTCTTCCGGGTATGACGCTGTGTCCTTGGGCGGACCTCGACATTTCCAGTTAACTTGGTGCCTTAATATTCGACGGTTAAGAGGTCTTTCGAAACGTCGGGATCCATTCACCCGGCTGCACAGCATCATATTCCCGAAAAACTTTTTTTTCGAAACGTCGGGAACCATTCAACGACGGCGTCATATCTCAGAATGCGTTCCTTCGAAACGCCGGGGTTCACTCAGACAGCTACACACCGTCGTGTAACCTTAGCAATTGACAGCGTCATTGAATAAGACAGTTAAAATAATTAAGAACAGGAGTAGGCTAGATGATCTAGCCCGCGATAAGCGAAGTAAGGGACAAGTGCCTGAAGTAGGCCAGTTCCGCCAAGTTCCTAGCCGTAAGGACGGTCTAGCGACTTCCACTGTGGTCAAATACCGCGACGCAAAACCACGACTTTTAAAATGAGCGTGTCCTGTGTGATAGAATTGTTCCACTGAACTGCTGTGTTCAGCCGCCAGAAAGAAAGGCCTGCCAAATAAATGGTTATAGAAGTTTTTGATTTGTAACAAAATAAGAAATCAATTTCAAACTAACGAACACGAACGTACAGAGCCTGATATTTACTGTGAGCTTGCATTATTAATTAATCAATGAAAGCCTCTAGGTTAAACAACATTCTGTGTTACAATTCTGCCATCAATTAAATTTGGTCCTTGATGTGGTCTTTTTTTTCTGTTGAATATTTTGATAGTCTGTTCCTGTCACGTGACATGGCATCATGTTACTTTTGTTTCTATCACGTGATAAGGTAACATTATCACTGTTTCTGTTACGTGACGTAGCAATATTATTGCTGTTTTTCACGTGACATGCCAACGTATTATTGCCGTGTTTATCACGTGATAAGGTGACGTCTCTGTCACGTGACAGTTACATTATTGCTGTTCTTCACGTGGCATGGCAACATATCTTTGCCGTTTTTATCACGTGATAAGGTAACATTATTGCTGTTCATGTTACGTGACGTAGCAACATTATTGCTGTTTTTTTCACGTGGCGTGGCAACGTATTTTTGCCGTTTTTATCACGTGATAAGGTGACGTTACTGCTGTTTCTGTCACGTGACGTAGCAACATTATTGCTGTTTTTTCACGTGGCGTGGCAACGTATTATTGCCGTTTCTGTCGCGTGATAAGGTAACATTTCTTTCTTTCGTAGTCCTTCCCTCTTCTACCTGCTTGTTCACAGCAGGTGTCGAGGGTTTTTGTGATTTCATTTGATCACATTCAAGCACACATCACAGTCGGTAGGACTCCTCTGGATGAGGGATCGGTCCGTCGCAGAGACCTCTACCTGGCAACACACAACACAAGAGACAAACATGCATGCCCCCGGTGGGATTAGAACCCACGATCCCAGCAAGCGCTCCGCCGCAGACCTACGCCTTAGACCGCGCGGCCACTGGTACAGTCTCTTTCTTTTTGCTGCTTTTTACTTTGATGAGTTATGTTATTAGCTATTTAGTTCCAAATATGATTCTAGTTATCTGCTTTGAAGTTCGTCTTGGACACCGGATGAACATCCGCGTACTACACACTCATAAACCAAGCGCATTATATGAGGTAGATCATGGGAATTGTAAGTGTATAATTTAAATCGCTTTCCGGGATGTTTTGAGGAGAAGGATTTTGATTGTTTTCTTGCGATATTAAAGAAAGTGCTGTGATGTGTTAGTGCTGCTTCTGCAATTCCAGATGCTGTCAGTCAATACGAGCGAAATACTCGTACAGTCGAACTCGGTTATAACGTCCTGAAAGGGACTGAATACTTTGTGTCGTTATGAACGAGTGTTATTATAACCGAGGAGTATAATGTTATGGTTAACTGTGAGGAATTAATTGGTACCACAGAGCGTTGGACCTTGTAGATGAGGAGTCGCATAAACCGATATCGTTATATTGGGGTTGGACTATGTTTGCGTTGCTGAGTAGAAATATGATACGGGAAGTTGACTTACGCAGTTCTGCGAAGTGAGCGCGTGACAGTCTGTATCAGGTGTAGCCGATGAGTTTGTTGGATATGTGTTGACACAAAGACCACTGTTTGTTGTGGGAAGGCCACGTTTGTACGATCAGCGGGAAGTACGGGTGCGTAATCTCGGGCACACAAGATAAAATTTCATGCCAAACATGTACGTAGGCTGAACATGTGCAGCCGCAGACCTTGCACACTGAAGGATAGTGATGATTCATCGTTTGACTATGTAAAAAAACAAAATGGAAATTCATGCGCGGCGTAAATTTCGGGCAAGTTCTCTCTATTGTTTGAAAGGAGAAAACGTTTATATTTTAACCTTTTAAAGCCTAGCGGTAACTTTACGTACCACCAGGTTTAACGTTAAAGAATTCTACGTGGTGCCCACATTGCGTTTATGTGTTTTGTACGGATCTCAGAACAAACAGCAACTTTTGCCTTATAAAACATTAAGAGATTGGTTTTTATAACCGAAGTGGAGAGTGTTTACAGCGCGGTACGCACTGAGTCCTTATATAAAACAGATACGCTTCGTCTTTAACCTTTTAAAGCCTAGCGGTAACTTTACGTACCACCAGGTTTAAAATTAAAAAATTCTACGTGGTGCCCACATTGCGTTTATGTGTTTTGTACGGATCTCAGAACAAACAGCAACTTTTGCCTTATAAAACATTAAGAGACTGGTTTTTATAACCGAAGTGGAGAGTGTTTACAGCGCGGTACGCACGGAGTCCTTATATAAAACAGATGCGCGTCGTCTTTAAAGGGCTAATGTGTTTTATGCTTTCTAAAAAGCTTATTAAAAGTAAGATTACACGCTTGTAATGCTTTTAGAGGTTATTTTACGTTTTTGTTACTGGTATTTCGCAATTTCTTGGAACCAAATAGGCGTTTTATGTTGAAAATGTGTGTGGATGGTCGTGGCCGTTTTGAAAGTCCCAGTGAATTGCGAACTTTACGACTGTACCGTATCCTTGTGTGCATTTCGATCTAAATATACAGGCTTGACGATAATGTGTTTAAGTGTTATCGAAGTAAGAGTTACGGACAAACTGCGTGTGTGCTGGAAGACCGTGCTGAGTGTTCAATATACGCTTTCCGAAACATATCCACAGCGTGACTTGTGTTAATCATTTAAAAACGAACGTCAACGTGAATTACATAAAAAGACTCAGTCCGTACCGCGCAGTGAACACACTCCGTCTCGGCTATAAAAACCAGTCAGTTAATGCTGTATAGGGAAATAATCGCTGTTTGTTCTGAGATCCACACAAAACACATAAATACACTGTGTGGGCAGAACGTAGAATTTGTGAATGTTAAACCTGACGGTACATACAGTAACCACTGGGCTTTAAAGGAAGACCCAGTCCGTACCGCGCAGTAAACACACTCAGTCTCGGGTATAAAAACCAGCCAGTTAATGCTGTATAGGGAAATAATCGCTGTTTGTTCTGAGATCCACACAAAACACATAAATACACTATGTGGGCAGAACGTAGAATTTGTGAATGTTAAACCTGGCGGTACATAAAGTAACCACTGGGCTTTAAAGGGTTACTCGGCTCGAAAAGAATAAAACGTACGCAAACGGCATAGTTGACACAAGTGATGCTGTTATCTTCTACAGGAGTTTTTCCGAAACGTTTCTCGTCATTAAATGTTAGAGACATTCTGTCGAGTTGCGCGCACAAACGCATGTACATGGCTCTCCGACGTGAATGCAAATAGAAATGGCTAGACAAGTATTAGTAAACCTCCCAAGTAACGAATTCTTTAAAATTTCATTCGGGTGTTTTCGAGTAGTTTTATGCAGCGATTACAGATGAACGGACGGACGAATAGGCGGACAGAGTGACTTTAATAAATGTTCCATGCACTTGGAAACGCACTTGAAATCTGTTGCGTTATGTAGGCAAGGTAATTAGAAATGAATTAGGGAAAATATGTAGGAAATGGAGACCGAAGTGGAAGAGAGGCATAGGACGCCCGAGTAAACGATCGAACGACAAGTTTCACCTTTAGAGATAAATAACAGGCACTAGGCTTAACATTTCACAGCTTATGAAGAAGAAGAAGAAGAAGAAGAAGAAGAAGAAGAAGGAGAAGGAGGAGAAGAAGAAGAAGAAGAAGAAGAAGAAGAAGAAAAAGGGGTTAATGATACATTTTGTACAGCGGTTTATTAAGTATTTAATTCTACAACTCGCAGCTCAGTCTCAGATTGTTTCTCGTGACGTCCGGTGGCGCATTGTTCGCGGCTCTTCCAGTTTGCCGTGAGTCGGGGTCCACGCGTTTAAGTTCAATTTACTGTAGTTAATATTGGATTTTAACTCAGCATATTTAAAGAAGGTGCCGGAAATGTTTTCCTTTGACTCACAGATACGCACCACATGTAACAAACACGTCATTTATTGTACGTAGAATTGTACTGGGTTTTATAAGTTAAGCGAGCCGACGGGAAGTGACTAGCGAGTTATAACATAAAGACAGCAACCCTGTGTTATATACTATCCCAGGATTTGCCAGTAGGTTCTAACCACTGCACTCCGACCTCCCTGTTGTCACTTCCACCTTTCTCTGCTTCTTTATTTGTTTCCTTCCCTTCACGATATCTCAGTCAGTCAGTGCCTACTACGGCACAAGGACCTGGGGGTGTGGATCAGTTCCCGTCAGGGGCGTTCAGACAGCTGTTGGGTCCTCCCCTGCGGCATTATACCCAGTGGCTGTCGTGGGCTGTTTCCGTGGGGTTAAGTGACCGGAACGTGACACTCACATAAGAGCTTGCAAGTACTTGGAATTGTACTTGTTGATGGCGTGGTGCCTAATTAACCGTGGGACAACTTGTCCTTCGCCTTCATCAGGGCCTCAGACGTTCTGTGCCTCTCGGTTGCTGCAGTGAAGTCGGTATCAGGCCGCGGCATGGCCCAAGCGGCAAGTCGCCTGCCGGCAGCTCAACGCGGAGCACCGGGTTCGTTGCGAGAGCAGTCAGTGTGGCCGTTCCTTTCACATGGTACTGAACTGCGTTTAATACGCCGGTTTTCAAGGTCGATGCATAAAAATATTCATGTATTTTGTCTGGTTGAAACACGGCTACTAAACTGGCTGATTGTTTTGATGTTCCTTTTATCAATATTGTAATATGTTATGTGAACGCGACAGATGTGGCACAGTTGCGATCTCAGTTTGTAATAATATTACTGTGCCAGTTTAAAATCTTTGTTTCTGCATTGTTGTACAAATACTGAAATGGCTTAACAGCCGGAACGTGTAGTTGAACGTGAAGTTTAGTAAGTGTCGTGTGAGGCAGTTATTGGTGTGTGTGTGTGTGTGTGTGTGTATGTATGTATGTATGTATGTATGTATGTATGTATGTATGTGTGTATGTATGTATGTATGTATGTATGTATGTATGTATGTATGTATGTATGTATGTATGTATGTGTGTATGTATGTACATATGTATGTATGTATGTATGTGTGTGTGTGTATGTATGTATGTATGTATGTATGTATGTATGTGTGTGTGTATGTATGTGTGTGTGTATGTATGTATGTATGTATGTATGTGTGTATGTGCGTATGTATGTATGTGTGTGTGTATGTATGTGTGTGTGTGTGTATGTATGTATGTATGTATGTATGTATGTATGTGTGTATGTATGTATGTATGTATGTATGTATGTATGTGTGTGTGTGTATGTATGTATGTATGTATGTATGTATGTATGTATGTATGTATGTGTGTGTGTGTGTATGTATGTGTGTGTGTGTATGTATGTATGTATGTATGTATGTATGTATGTATGTATGTGTATTATGTGTGTGTGTGTATGTATGTATGTATGTATGTATGTATGTATGTATGTATGTATGTATGTATGTATGTATGTATGTATGTATGTACATATGAAACAACGGCATGAGCCGCATGAAAGTAAATTGTAGTAAGTGATTTTGATTGCTCTCATCCTTAATGCAGTGAGGCTTTCCTTCAACCATTTGACGCACTTCATGCCTCCAAAAGCGGGGCGCCATATTGTGTTAACAGTGAACGTTCTTTTATTTATGCTGTGTTAGTTTGTTTCCTTATTACTGGTAATTTGTAAGCATTTATATTGAGAAAGGACTCCGATGTTCGTGACGGTTTTATCAGTCCCAATTACACACGAACATCCAGACTTTACTGCAGGCCTATTTGCGGGTGTGCTCCTCAATGTGAGCTCGTTTCACTTCGTGCAACGAGCTCACATTGGGTCAAATTGGCAGCACTGTATCATTTATGTACGTGCTCTAGTGTGACCCGTTGAAGACCTTGTGTAGACTCGACTGTTGGGATGACCAAGGAAGGCGGTATAGCCCTACACAAACAGCGCAGTTCACAGGTCTGCGAAGGTGACGATTTGGCTCTCCGCTGAGTCACCACTCTGTTGAACAGTGCTGGGTTTGTCCCGCGAAGGTGTGGGCCAGACAGTGTGCAACTGATAACTTTGCTTCGCGAACAAGTCGCCTTCTGTACTGCGTTTCGCGTGGAACTTTGCCTACTGTAGAAGGTTCCTTGTGGCGTTCCTCTGAAGGAGAGGAGACGGCAAACTCTTGCTACTTGCCCCCTTGACGCCTATTCCAGTGAAGATGAATACATTGTTTTATGTTGAAAGATGCGGATGAAATGTTAAATTCAATGGACGAATATGATACGTATTAGGCAGCTGAATGAATACGCCATAACACCAGATAACAAAGAGAATAGCTAAATGTTACAGAGAAGTTGAAGAAGTAAGTGATTTGGTTTAACTTTTGAAATTATGTTTGATTTGTAAGCCTTGGAGGACTATTTTTTAATACTGGACTTACTGTTGGTAGATTTGAGGTACAGGATGTATAAAAATGTTGTTTCCTGAACTGGACATAAAGGCTGCGAACTGCAAAAAATACGGTTCTAGCAGACGTGGCCTCTGTGCAATTTGACTCGACCGTAAACATATGATTTCATTTGATTACTACGTTGGAATAAAGTTTGTTACGATTCAAATGAAGTTGTTAAGAACAGACGCATTCGAAATTTATTCGAACTGTGAGGACACCAGCAGTCGTCGATACACACACAGCGTTACGGAAGGTTGCGTTCTCGCAAGAGATCACATGTACTCCACTTGACGGATGTCGGAATGCGACGCACGGCCCACCAAACACAGTGTGACGCACTGCCCGCCAAACATACACAATGTGACGCACTGCNCAGTGTGACGTACTGCCCGCCAAACATACACAATGTGACGCACTGCCCGCCATACACAGTGTGACGCACTGCCCGTCAAACATACACAATGTGACGCACTTCCCGCCAAACGTACACAGTGTGACGCACTGCCCACCAGACATACACAATGTGACGCACTGTCCGTCAAAGATACACAGTGTGACGCACTGCCTGTCAAACATACACAATGTGACGCACTGCCCGCCAAACATTCACAGTGTGACGCACTGCCCACCAGACATACACAATGTGACGTACTGCCCGCCAAACATACACAATGTGACGCACTGCAAGTCAAACATACACAGTGTGACGCACTGCCCGGCAAACGTACACAGTGTGACGCACTGCCCGCCAAACGTACACAGTGTGACGCAGTGCCCACCAGACGTACACAATGTGACGCACTGCCCGCCAAACATACACAATGTGACGCACTGCCC
>BLKM01000310.1:18300-41827 GCA_013340265.1 Coptotermes formosanus | reverse complement strand
GGCAAATCTTGAACGGTACCAATTCAAAATAAGGTGATATAAGAGGCTTTTCTGATAACAGTATGAACGCTAGTCGTCTGTAGAGGTATACCATGCTAAACATCTTCATGAGGTAAATACATAGAAATTCTTCGATCATTTTGTTGGAGTTAGCAGAAGAGACGTTTAATAACTTTATGTTAAGAGAAACTTTAGATGTAAATTGATTAACGTTGGCAAGAAAACTGCTCGGGATTTGCCTGTGAATTCCTGAAGTATTTGCTACCAAATAAGTGGACATGAAAGAGGCACAGCCCGTTCCTCATGTGAGTTGTATGGAATTCAACCTGTTGCAGTATGCAAGTAGAAAGGCACCCATCCTCTCTCTGTATGCAACCTGAATGGCCTTCATCCTGCCTGAACATGTTAACTCCGTGAGACTCAGTGCCTTCCTATATGAGATTCAGTCTCCATATGTAAACTGAAGCAGATCCAACCTGTCTCCATACGTAAATTGAATTAACAAGATCCAGTCCGTCTCCATAGCATTTATCGTGTCTGTATGTATAAAGTGACATTCAGTTTGGCTCAATATAATGATTATTTTAATGTGATTCAACGTGTCTCCGCATGTAAACTGAAGGAGAATTAACCTGTCTGCGTATGCAAATTGAAGGAGATCCATCCTGTCCCCATATGTAGCTTGAATTCATGATATTTAGCCTGTATCCATACGTATACAGAAAGATATTAAACCTGTCTCCATATGTAAACTGAATGCTACCCGACCTTCTCCGTATGTAGATTAAATGAGTTTCAAACTGTCTGCATGTGGAAGGGAAGGGAGATCAGTAATGTCTCCAGACTGTGACGTGGTCCTATGTATGGTTTGAGCCATTATGCTAATCTTTTGGAGACTTGGTTGACTTTAGGAACTGAATTTTAAATTATCAAGTGTTGCTATATGAACACTATAAGCACCGTGCACTTAATCTCTTGTTCTTTAGCAAACAAAGCACTGACATAACATTACAAACTTTTCATCCACTTTTCACCGTTAAATGGTTAGAACTAACCATTATTGTATGTAGGCGCGATCAATAGCTTTTGAAATTGTTTTCTCAAGTTCCAAGTTGCCTTTCAAAGTGACGTAGGACATAAAGAGTGTGGAGGGAGAAAAAGTGAATAGGGGTCGGAGATCCTATAAATCCAATAATCCACTTACGGGAATTTTTTGTGTGTCTGTACACCCCTGTAGTAGCCATTAATCTTGTTTAAGTAATCGATTTTGACAAAACCGCCGCCCCCGCCCCCACACCCACCCAACCCCACACCACCCCTTGCTGCAAAACGAGAGCTGTAATTAATCATCCAGCCACAGGTTCTACAGATGAACTCCCAGTCCTCCTCGGCTCTCTTTTCTACATTACTTGGCCCCTGCTCCGTTACCTGTGTGTGCCCCCGGCAAAAATACCCTTAATTTCCTAGTTTTATACAGTTAAACCTGCTTATAACGAAATTACGAGAGAAGCGAACATTTATTTCCGTTTACATTTAGCCATTTAAACCCCCCGCACATTGTGTACTATACTTTATCACTTATCATCTGAAGACTGAAAACATTCAGTCTGTACCGCGCAGTAAACACACTCCGTCTCGGTTATAAAAACCAGTCAGTTAATGCTGTATAGGGAAATAATCGCTGTTTGTTCTGGGATCCACACAAAACACATAAATACACTGTGTGGGCAGAACGTAGAATTTGTGAATGTTAAACCTGGCGGTACATACAGTAACCACTGGGCTTTAAAGGAAGACCCAGCCCGTACCGCGCAGTAAACACACTCCGTCTCGGTTATAAAAACCAGCCAGTTAATGCTTATAGGGAAATAATCGCTGTTTGTTCTGAAATCCACACAAAACACATAAATACACTGTGTGGGCAGAACGCAGAATTTGTGGATGTTAAACCTGGCGGTACGTATAGTAACCATTAGGGTTTAAACGTTAAGAGTATCTTCATGTAACCCACAGTGCCCGTTTAAATTACGAGTTTCGTTTGCATCTCAAAATAAATGGAAATAATTTCCACCATTTACTGGACTCACTGTACTTTCTGTGGGGCTGAATCGAGGGTTTTAATTGTTATTCAGATAAAATACCAGGTCCAAAGGGTTACGCTGCTTCAAGACAAACTACGAGACTGAGTTAAATGAAACGTTTATAGTGCGAGAAAAATATTCAGACCGTAGTGTGTGCAGCTGTAGGCACTGCAAGTCATCAGCGTGGGTTAGAAACGTGTACTGTGTATGGAGTCCCTACTGTGTGCAGCTGTAGGCACAGCAAGTCATCAGCGTGGGTTAGAAACGTGTACTGTGTATGGAGACACTACTGTGTGCAGCTGTAGGCACAGCAGGTCATCAGCGTGGGTTAGAAACGTTCTGTGTATGGAGACCCTACTGTGTGCAGCTGTAGGCACAGCAAGTCATCAGCATGGGTTAGTAGCATGTACTGTGTATTGAGACACTACTGTGTGCAGCTGTAGGCACAGCAGGTCATCAGCGTTGGTTAGAAACGTTCTGTGTATGGAGACCCTACTGTGTGCAGCTGTAGGCACAGCAAGTCATCAGCATGGGTTAGTAGCATGTACTGTGTATGGAGACACTACTGTGTGCAGCTGTAGGCACAGCAAGTCATCAGCGTGGGTTAGAAACGTGTACTGTGTATGGAGACACTACTGTGTGCAGCTGTAGGCACAGAAAGTCATCAGCATGGGTTAGAAACGTTCTGTGTATGGAGACCCTACTGTGTGCAGCTGTAGGCACAGCAAGTCATCAGTGTGGGTTAGAAGCATGTACTGTGTGTGGCGCTTACGTATTGTCGCGAATTCACATATAGTTCGTAGTTCAGTTCTTGTCCGGTGCAGTTGTGAAGTAAAAGACTTGGAGCGAATCTCTTGCACTGCGATAGCCGTAGCGGATTGGTGGACGAAGGAAAACAGACACCCTCCCTTTGACACCATATGTACAGGGTAGGCCCGTCCGCCAGCTGCACCAGGTTCTTTACCGGCCAAAATATAAATAGTGGCGTGTATACGGGGTAACTACAGCACACTGCCATGCCCACTGTGTGTAAGATTTGAGTAGCAACAAGAGAAAATTGGCGAGGGAGTATGGTGTGGTGGGGGGAGGAGGGGGGCGCTGATTGATCAGGGTGACGGGTCAATCGGGTCCACCGGACAGACCTCTCCTCAGCACAATTAATCAAGTCTGCCAATTAATTAATCGTTTACCGCCTACCACCATACCTCGTGGCAATCAATCAAATCCTCCATCCATGTCTGTAGCTACAAGGTGTTGCCTCCGACGCACGTGATTAGGTCGTCCCGGCACTGTGTCCTTACTGCCGCCAGAATGGGCGCCAGTGTCCAGTGTACCTTCAAGCACTCACGGTTGTAGCCCACGTAAACACTGGCGTCTGGAGTCGAAATGCTTGTGTATGTTTTGCCGACGGCGATAGGGAGTTTAGACCGGACTGTTCCCCCATGTGAGGAGTCCTACTGCGTATCTAAATTGGATATATCAAACATGCAACGCTGTAAACTGATTACAGTGCCAATGAAGCTATGTCCGCGCACTTGTATGCCTTGTATAATGAAGTAATATGGGCGCACTTGTCTGCCTTGTATAATGAAGTAATATGGGCACACTTATCTGCCTTATATAATGAAGTAATATGGACACATTTGTCTGTCTTGTATGATGAAGTAATATGGGCACACTTATCTGCCTTATATAATGAAGTAATATGGACACATTTGTCTGCCTTGTATGATGAAGTAATATGGGCACACTTATCTGCCTTGTATAATGAGGTAATATGGGCACACTTGCCTGCCTTATATAATGAAGTAATATGGACACATTTGTCTGTCTTGTATAATGAAGTAATATGGGAACACTTGTCAGCCTTATACTAAGTAGTATGAGCACATTTGTCTGCCTTATATAATGAGGTAATGTGGGCACACTTGTCTGCCTTGTATAATGAAGTAATATGGGCACACTTGTCTGCCTTATATAATGAAGTAATATGGGCACACTTGTCTGCCTTGTATAATGAAGTAATATGGGTACACTTCTCTGCCTTGTATAATGAAGTAATATGGGCACACTTGTCTGCCTAATATAATGCGCTTGTTTTGCGAGTGCGTGACCAGTTGATTACGGTTACACCTGTTGGCAGTTGTCAGTATGAAGCAGTCAACAGGTAGCGACGTATTTACGCTTCGGTCGGAACTGAGGTGACTCTCGATCTAAGAACTTTCCATATTCATGGCGTGAATATTCAGTGGCATTTTAATTTCGTAGTATCATATCAGGGTTCTAATGTATACGAAAAGATCTATTGAAGGGGTTTCTGTGTAAATCATAGCTAGAAACGCCGTGGAGTAGCGCGTGAATATTGTGTCAGCCTCCTCATATGACGTAACCATGGCTGGTTTAAACCTAGTGGCGGTAAACTTTATACCTGCCTCTGATATGTTAGCATTATCAAACCTTCATATTAGCCTAACGAAATAGCTCTCAAAAACCACTTTCTCACGGCCGAGTGTCACAGAAATAAACTATTTTTGTGGTTCCCACATTCCTTCCAAGAGTTACCGTGGAAAATTTTGCTCTCTTTTAAGACAAGTGGTCGTACAGCTACACAGAGGCACATAAATGTGATGTGTCAATACATACGGACAGTAGTCATACAGCTACAGAGAGACAAGTAAATGTGATGTGTCAACACATACGGACAGTAGTCATACAGCTACAGAGAGACACATAAATGTGATGTGTCAACACATACGGACACTAGTCATACAGCTACAGAGAGACACATAAATGTGATGTGTCAACACATACGGACAGTTCCTTCAGTAGGTATAGGAAGTTAAAATGTCAGTTGTTGCCACTGTTGATGCTGCTTTGAAGCCAAAATAATTGCGTGTCGTGCTGCTGTTTATAAGGGTGAAAACGGCACGCTTATCTTATTACAGTCGTTTTAAAAGTGCTGATGTACAAACAAAGGTGGACAGACAAGAATAATTGGAATTACGCATCCTGACAACTCTTCAACATGGGTGTGAAACTTGGTCTGTTACATGGAGGAGGAAAACAAGGTTACTGAGGAGGATATTTAGGCCTGAGAGGGAGGAAGGAACAGGGGACTGACTGCAGGAAATCATATAACGGAAAGGTTCTTGTTTGTACTCACCAAATATGATTCGAGTGATGAATTCAAGAAGGTTGAAACGTTGGGTTTATATAGCTCGATGCGGGAGAGTAGAAATGCATACAGAGTTTTGGTGGGGAGACCCGACGGGAAGATCGACTTGAAGGACCGAGATTTAGGTGGGAGGATAATATTAAAACGGATCATAAAGGGATGGGAAGGGAGGCCGTGTACTGGATTCATGTGGCTCAGAATTGGGAAGTGGTGGGCTTTGTGAACATGGTAATGAACCTTCGATTTCCCTAAAATGAGGGGATATTTCTTGGCTGGCTGGAGAACTATTAGCTTAAGAAGTAGGACTTTACTCCGTGGGGTTAGTCGCTTATAAGTTTTTTGTGCAAAACACATTTCTTCTTTCCAGTACTGAGGCAGTGGGCTAATACAGTCCATTAGTTTAACTGGCAAGTGGGTCGCTCGACTTTCACCGTTCGTACTGTTAAGTCGACAGCTGAGTCACCCTGCAGGTCATTGCCCTTGTGCAGGTAGTCCGTTGGAGAGACGAATAGAGTGGAAATGAAGGCTCGAAATGTGACAGCTAACTATTTAAAGGCTATTGGTGCAAGTAGTGCCAAGGTTAAGTATGAGTGGAGCTGTAACTCTGCTCCCCCCATATGCCTTTATGTTGTGCGTAAGGACAAATTTACCTTTTACGTTTACCACCAGGTTTAACGTTAAGACATTATGCTTTCTGCCCACACAGTGTATTTATGTGTTTTGTGTGGATCTCAGAACAAACAGCGATTATTTCCCTATACAGCATTAACTGACTGGTTTTTATAACCGAGACGGAGTGTGTTTACTGCGCGGTACGGGTGGATATTTATATATAATTGAGGGTAAATACTGTCTCTAAAGGATTAAGAATACGATATTCGATGAAGGAATAACATACCAGACGTTAGTTTTCTCTTGATTGATCCTTTGTTTGTTTTAACAAAGCTTTATCAATTGCACAAGCAGTCAAGTGAGAGAGTCAGAGAGTCAGAGTTGAGATTTCCAGTGTGGCGATTGTTATGCTAGATGCCGACTAAATATGCTCACGGTCAGTTAAAATATTGTTTGCTTCTTTCCGAACGCGTCTGTTCACATCAACGATCACGCTGACGTCACGGGGCCTTGAAGTGAACGCGACTGTTCTTAGACAGGACAGCTGATCTTAAATTAATGCTATTACCATCAGTTACTCTTTGTTAATCCTTGGAACATGTTTAAAGAAAAACAAAGCGCGCTTGGGTGCTGTAAGAACGTTGAGTGTGAAAACTGCACTCAAATACCGCACCTTGACCGTGCCGTGAGCGTACCGTGAACATATCTGTAGTGTGGGTCAAGCTGTTATATGATGGCCTTACAGAATGTGATGCCGTGTAGTGCTGTAGATAGGTAGCGACGTTTCGGAGAACCTGCAGCCTCCATTTTCAGGGTAAAAGTCCTCTTTACCTTTTGAAAGGCGTTCTTAAGCTCTTTTAATGACGAATGCCAGTAATTCCAGTTGTTAATGTGTAAAGAAATAACATCGCAAGACAGCGTTTACAGAAGAATGTTCTAATTTGACGCTGTCCATCCCATTGTGTGTACAGACTTACACAAATAACACTGTGTATTCCGTCTGACACAACCTGTATTTATCTTTATTTTTCCAAACACTACATGTTTCGATCAAGCCGATCATAATCAGGCGTTTGTACAAAAATGTAAAATCCGAGGTAAGAATGTAAAATTTTGCGAAATCTCACAAACGATATAAAGGGTAAAGTACATAGTATAAAAATAATGTAGACGTGTACTGCGTGGTGGTGTGTCATTTAACAACACAGCGTTCGTATGTACAGGATTAAAATGTTAATATTATAAAATGTATGAAACAGCAGCTGTAAAATTCAACAACGTGGACACTACCGTTATTACGTGCAATAAACTACGTACACAACTTTATATGGACCTTCCTTATGTACGGCGGTGTCTCGCCGCCTCTTACTGCACACTGCAGAGGTCTGAGTTCTGTCCCAGGTCAGTCCATGTCAGATTTTTGGAAGACAGGCTTTTCTCCTAGTACTCCGGTTTCCCCTGTCAGTATCATTCCACCAATGCTCCCTGCTCATTGTTTTACACCACATGGTACATAATATGAACAACTGACAGCGTCGTTAAACAATATACTTAATTTACAAAATGCTGGGATTCCCTGCCGTGACCAATCCGTGTCCAGCAACAGCCCCTGCACTGTGGGCTGTAGTGCACAGTTACATTGCACGTGTATCATTGGTTAATCAAACTTATGGGCTTACTGTGTGAAAGAGAGCCACTTGATTAGTGTATTGTCGTATGGGCGTCAGGACGCTGGTTGTGTGAGAGATGTTCCACGCAGCAACAGTAGGTGCAGGTCCTCAACATTATGGCTCCGTTGACAAAGCAACGGCAAGAATCTTCTAGAACGGCTTTATATTGGATGTACTTGTAAGTGTGTGACGGGAATCCATACCTGTGACGTCAGTACAAAGCAAAAGTGTTTTAGAGAAGCGTGCTATTTCCGGGTTAACCGTTTAAAGCCAAATGATGAATATGGGTACCACATGTTGTGAAAGTTGCGTCCGAAGGCGACAGCCGCGTCGTCAACCTTCAGACCCTCCACAAAGCTCTCGGTTTGGTTTCTGATGACGCTTGTTTCCCCTGACTGGGAATTTGAGGCGGACAGTTGTTTTGAGACTTCCCCCGCGGTGTTGATGAGATCTGCGCTGTTCTGGGATATTACGCAACGTCGAGTGGTCGTTCTGTACCGACGTTTCGGGACAGCTTCTGGGTACCATCTTCAAGGGTCAAGAAGTCTACACTGCTTGACGTAAGAAAAGAATTATCACTCGACGGTGCGCAGTATCCCGGAAGGGCGTAGATCTCACAAAGTGTCTCTTGAAACCGCAGCGCCTGCAAAACAGCGTTTTCCGTATGATTTGAGATTTTCCCAAAGCGCCGATCGACCCGTGGTTTGCATGTGGCTGGCAAACTTCCGTGCGTGTGTTCTTGTGTCACAGAATTGTGGAGGAACCAAGCGGAAGTTACAAAAAAATCAAGAGAATGGACTTGCTGGAAATAGTGGACAAGCGAATCCGAACACTGGAAATATAAGAGGCTTAAACTGGCTATGGTCAAGCGTACGACAGTTCAAGGGGCTGAGGCGTCGTTGTATCAAAGGCTAAATAAGATAAGACATCATGTGCTGTGCAAGGCTTTGAAGATATCTCCGTGTGCAGTGCACATTTATTTGTGCACATGACAAATACACTAGGCATGGGAACGCAGTTTTAGATACTGATCTGTCAATTGACTATTTGTTTCTTGTTTGTGCAAATTAACTGCTGCCGTGTTTGTGCCGTGGAAGACGCCGAAGTTAGCCGGGGCACAGAGCCCCACATTTGTATAAGTATGGTCGAATTTTTGTTGACGGGAGCTCTTCAGTAAAGGTAGACACTGCTGCGATCTTCTTCTCCTGTTGGTAACCTCTGCCAAGTTGTAACATAATTACAGGTGACAAGAGAAGAAAGCAAGCGTTAGCCTACGTTACGGATCTCAAAGACGCGGCCCCCCAGTTAATTTTATATGGTGGACGTTGTAAAAGGGTCAGGTCTGCTTACAAAACATACGGAGTTTTCCAGCTTACAGTTTTAGTCTTGGCCTGATGATGGTTCTTACGAGCTGAAACTAGTAGACAAAAACATATTCTTTTAAAACAAGTGTTGCATCTGACTGTAGAAATTATAAGAATAAATATTCTCTGTAATTTTATGCGGCCTTGTCACGCGGGTGAGTATCGAAGATGTTTTAAAATTTAACCCTTTAAAGACGAAGCCTGTCTGTTTTGTATAAGGACTCAGTGCGTACCGCGCTGTAAACACTCTCCACTTCGGTTATAAAACCCAGTCTCTTAGTGTTTTGTAAGGCAAAAGTTGCTGTTTGTTCTGAGATCCGTACAAAACACATAAACGCAATGTGGGCACCGCGTAGAATTTTTTAATGTTAAACCTGGTGGTACGTAAAGTTACCGCTAGGCTTTAAAAGGTTAAAGACGAAGCGTATCTGTTTTATATAAGGACTCAATGCGTACCGCGCTGTAAACACTCTCCACTTCGGTTATAAAAACCAATCTCTTAATGTTTTATAAGGCAAAAGTTGCTGTTTGTTCTGAGATCCGTACAAAACACATAAACGCAGTGTGGGCACCACGTAGAATTTTTTAATGTTAAACCTGGTGGTACGTAAAGTTACCGCTAGGCTTTAAAAGGTTAAAAAGGAAGAGTATCTCTTTTATATAAGGACTCAATGCGTACCGCGCTGTAAACACTCTCCACTTCGGTTATAAAAACCAATCTCTTAATGTTTTATAAGGCAAAAGTTGCTGTTTGTTCTGAGATCCGTACAAAACACAAAAACGCAATGTGGGCACCACGTAGAATTTTTTAATGTTAAACCTGGGCGTATGTAAAGTTACCGCTAGGCTTTAAAAGGTTAAACTGAATCTTGTCATCTGCGTGAACGCTAAAAATGTTTGTTGTCCCTGGATAGTAAGGCACAACACGCGTAGGCAAAGAAATATTGCAACTTAGTTTCAGGTTCAATTGTACCTGTAAGTACAATTCTTACCGAAGACTCATGCTGTATGAGATATGTCGCCCGTGATTGGGTGGGTCTAACCTGCTTGGCTGCTGTCCTTGGACTGCTTTAGCCTGAAGACGAAGGCACAACCATTCTTCGAAATTCCGGGGAATATTCACTCATTGAAGCCGCGTCACATCCAGCCTCAAGTCTCAGAACTACCCGTTTGGCCCACGCAAAATTTGTGCTGACCAAAGGATTTCTGATATGATGTGCTGCAGTCTTACTGAAAACCTGCGTGACCTGTCGTATGTTTCACGTTGATTATAAAACCGTAGCCTGTGATGTGTTGTCGCCCGAGGGACAGGTCTTACACTTCTTTGACAGTGTAAGCCGGAGTCTTATTGGTAAGCATAACATCGTGCTGCAGGGTCTGTGGATGGTCTCCGAGGAGAAATTCTGGGACATTATGGGTCACCTGTAGTTTTTCTCTTCTATTATATGTCGCGGTGTTGCACCCCAGCATGCACAACCCCTTGCCCTATTCACTTGGGATGTATCGCCTCACGTTCTCTAAGACTTTGTATGTAAGGTCATCACCCATTTCCTTCCTTGTCCTACGAACTTCATGCAGTGTCCACCTGTGTCCACTAACTGACCGAGCTTACGTATGTGTACTGAAGAATAACGTAGTGCGGAAAATTTATTGTGTATGTAGCCTGCTTAACCCTTTAAGGACGAAGCGTATCTGTTTTATATAAGGACTCAGTGCGTACCGCGCTGTAAACACTCTCCGTTTCCGTTATAAAAACCAGTCTCCTAATGTTTTATAAGGCAAAAGTTGCTGTTTGTTCTGAGATCCGTACAAAACACATAAACGCAATGTGAGCACCATGTAGAATTTTTTAATGTTAAACCTGGTGGTATGTAAAGTTACCGCTAGGCTTTAAAAGGTTAAGTCACGTATTTCCGCAAGGCGGCGTAGAGAGCAACGAGATTTTATAATTTGTGTATGTAAGACACTTGTTGCGTAAGATTACTTTATAGATTTGTAGGTTAACTACGCTGTTTCAATTGGTACAACGTCCAACGAGACAGAAATGTTATGAGTTATGAGGTGAGAACTAGTTGCTTGTTGCAGCGTTTAGGCCTGTAAATATTTACTGACGTTTCGGCATATCACATCATGGTCATCGTCAAGGTAAAGTAGTCTGAGCACACCTGTGGAGTGTTTGATCTTGTAAGATGAACATATTAATGTCCTCCGAAACGTCGGTAACTGTTTACCAGACGACATGGCGCAACATCCAAGAAAACGTAACTCTTCAGTAGTAGGCCTACAGTTTTGGGAATTTCAAATTCTGTTTTGAAACTGCTGGTGGTTGGTAATACTGGTACAGCTGAAACTACCGGTACTGTTGATGATACCGGTACTGTTGATAATACCGCTACTGTTGATAATACTGGTACTGTTGAAACTATTGGTACTGTTGATAATACAGGTACTGTTGAGACTACTGGTACTGTTGATAATATTGGTACAGTTGAAACTACTGGTACTGTTGAAAACACTGGTACTGTTGATAACACTGGTACTGTTGATAACACTGGTACTGTTGATAATACAGGTACTGTTGAGACTGCTGGTACTGTTGATAATATTGGTACAGTTGAAACTACTGGTACTGTTGATAACACTGGTACTGTTGAGACTACTGGTACCGTTGAAACTACTGGTACTGTAGAAACTAGCTGTACTGTTGATAATACTGGTACTGTTGATAATACTGGTACTCTTGATAATACTGGTACTGTTGATATACCGGTACTGTTGAGACTACTGGTACTGTTGATTATACTGGTACTGTTGAAACTACTGGTACTGTTGATTATACTGGTACTGTTAGAACTACTGGTACTGCATTGCGAGCATCGTCCTCACCTAACCCGTTGCGTCACGATATCCAGCACTGTGTGGACTCTTTAAGCCCAGTGGTCACTGTATGTACCGCCAGGTTTAACATTCACAAATTATACGTTCTGCCCACACAGTGTATTTATGTGTTTTGTGTGGATCTCAGAACAAACAGCGATTATTTCCCTATACAACATTAACTGACTGGTTTTTATAACCGAGACGGAGTGTTTACTGCGCGGTACGGACTGGGTCTCCCTTTAAAGCCCAGTGGTTACTTTATGTACCGCCAGGTTTAACATTCACAAATTCTACGTTCTGCCCACACAGTGTATGTATGTGTTTTGTGTGGATCTCAGAACAAACAGCGATTATTTCCCTATACAGCATTAACTGACTGGTTTCTATGAGAGAGACGGAGTGTGTTTACTGCGCGGTACGGACTGGGTCTCCCTTTAAAGCCCAGTGGTTACTGTATGTACCGCCAGGTTTAACATTCACAAATTCTACGTTCTGCCCACACAGTGTATTTATGTGTTTTGTGTGGATCTCAGAACAAACCGCGATTATTTCCCTATACAACATTAACTGACTGGTTTTCATAACCGAGACGGAGTGTTTACTGCGCGGTACGGACTGGGTCTCCCTTTAAAGCCCAGTGGTTACTTTATGTTCCGCCAGGTTTAACATTCAACAATCCTACGTTCTGCCCACACAGTGTATTTATGTGTTTTGTGTGGATCTCAGAACAAACAGCGATTATTTCCCTATACAGCATTAACTGACTGGTTTCTATGACAGAGACGGAGTGTGTTTACTGCGCGGTACGTGCTGGATCTTTAATTACATTTCACGCTGAATGTAGCGTTTCGCAGTGTCTGTGACGCGCGCCCCAACACTTTTCGCCTTCCCACTGTAGCACGTCGTCACTGGACTGCACGTACGGTGAACCCAGTGCCGTACTTCCTCACAACGAGCCC
This sequence comes from Coptotermes formosanus, assembly GCA_013340265.1. Classification (NCBI taxonomy): domain Eukaryota; kingdom Metazoa; phylum Arthropoda; class Insecta; order Blattodea; family Rhinotermitidae; genus Coptotermes; species Coptotermes formosanus. The sequence continues at coordinate 29,086 of BLKM01000310.1, read as the reverse complement.
GCTGACAGCCGTCAGTGCTGATAGCAAGACAAAGTTTTCTGTGTGCGCTGATCTGAGACTGTCATGATTCGACAGCAGCCATGTCTCTACTCTTGGTTTCGCAGTAAGTTCCTTAATTCTCGCAGCGTCTGTCTAGTGTCTGCAGGCTGCTGTGATTGCCGCGAGCCCCCTCCCTAGCGTAATCACTTCGGATTCAATCTTCAAACTATAGGTCCCTTCCATCTTTATACAGGACGATCCTTCAGTACGTATATGTCGTAAAAATGTGGATGCATTTTCTCCCGAAAAATAAATTAGTAAATATAAAGAAAAATTTTTGTAGGCCGCATTATTTCCTCGAAGGTTTATTTTTTTTAAAATTGGTTTTTTGTGTGTCAATGAGCAGATTTCCAACGAAACCCAATGTACAGGGTGCTCTGTTACAGGCGTTGGAACTGATGCTCTTCCTCTCTCTCTCTCACACACACACACGCACACATACACACACACACATGTGTGGCCTCCATATATGGCGTTCTGTTTTTTTTTTCCGTGTAACATACTACCCCATAGACGCGACTGCGTGGGGTCGAGTAAGAAATGCTGCATCTCTACATGAGGAGCTGAAGCAACGCGCGTCAGTTCTGTACGGTGCTTCACGTTTTTATCAAATCCTGTACAGACGGTAAGCAGCGAGTGCTCTGAAGGGAGGCTCTCAGTCAACATCGTTTTCCTTCTTAACCCTTTGAAGACGAAGCGTATCTGTTTTATATAAGGACTCAGTGCGTACCGCGCTGTAAACACTCCACTTCGGTTATAAAAACCAGTCTCTTAATGTTTTATAAGGCAAAAGTTGCTGTTTGTTCTGAGATCCGTACAAAACACATAAACGCAATGTGGGCACCACGTAGAATTTTTTAATGTTAAACCTGGTGGTACGTAAAGTTACCGCTAGGCTTTAAAAGGTTAACCCTTTAAAGATGAAGCGTATCTGTTTTATATAAGGACTCAGTGCGTACCGCGCTGTAAACACTCTCCACTTCGGTTATAAAAACCGATCTCTTAATGTTTTGTAAGGCAAAAGTTGCTGTTTGTTCTGAGATCCGTACAAAACACATAAACGCAATGTGGGCACCACGTAGAATTTTTTAATGTTAAACTCGGTGGTATGTAAAGTTACCGCTACGCTTTAAAAGGTTAATTGTCACAGTTGTTCGGTCAGTAGCAGATTATAGGACATACATTAGGAGTAGAAGTTGAACAACGTCAAAATAAAGCTGTTGATAGGAAAAATGTTTTGGATTTTTGTAACGATTTTCGGCGCAGAGTCCCTCGTATTATCTGCGACATAACGGATCCTTTGTAAACGCAAAGTGTAGTCGGCAGGTTTAGCTGTCGAGATTGCACTTCTGCAGCGGTGTAATTTGTTGGCTGCTTAGCAAGAAATTATAAAGCGTAGCCAGCGCGGTCCGTCTTGTACAAAAGTGGTGTGGAAAACATTGCAAGGTGATGTACGAAAGACAACTGTCGCGCGTAGAGGCAAGCGGAAAGCAGGGCTGAAGCAGACGGACGGGTACACTGTATGCATGCATTAAGTACACTGTGCGTGCAGCGAGATAAAGAAACCGCGCCACCAAGTGCTGCCTTACAAAATTCCGTCATGTACCCACGAAAGAACGTTAATTCCTGTCCGAGCAACGCTCCACAGACATTTGGCCCAGTTAACGCGAAGTAACTTTGTTTGTGGCGACGTAAGTTAAGCACTGCCTGTAGGGACATGTCTGTGGGATAGTCCGGTACTTGTTATGACGTAACAGTCAGTTGGCGCCCGCCCGACTTTGTTTCCGCAGTGGAAAGTAGTGTCGGAATAATAAATACTTGCGGAGTCCCTTTCTGAGCGTATAAAGTGGTCATGCAGAAGGCGGTCGGGGGGGGCCCTGGGGACACCTTCCTTACAAAATTGATAACACGGAACTTAAAGGGAAAGGAAACGAGATATTTATGGACTCGGAGACTGGAATACGTGCTCTGCAGTTGCACATTGTCGGGCTACCGTACCAGTAAGAGGGAAATCCTCACACTGTCGGGTTTTCGTCAAGTAACACTGTGCCGTTTGGAAGTTGTATACTTCTTCTTTCTGCCTGAAATGTTCGTGTTTATTGCGAGGCTATAAAAGACTCTTAAACGACCTCAAATTGATCGGCCGTACACGCGCCATAAATATTACCTCGACTCACATGTGTACTTAAAAGTAATGCTGTCATCCTGTGTGTTTCGATCAACAACTGATCATCTGCAAGGGTACAGTTTTTCAGGTTTTCAAGTGTCGTTGCTAAGGCGTTGCACTGCGTCATGCATAATTACTGATATAAAGTAGTCCAGTAAGGTTTATGTGAACATAATGGTTAAAATATGATCCCAGTGGCCGCGCGGTCTAAGGTGTGGGCGTTCGGCTTGCTGGAATCGTGGGTTCGCATCCGACCGGGGGCATGGATGTTTGTGTCTTGTGAGTGTTTGTGTGTTGTCAGGTAGAGGTCTCTGCGACGGACCGATCACTCGTCCAGAGGAGTCATACCGAGTGCCTAACTGAGTGTGATCTAGAGAACTCCAAAAGGAGGTGGCCTGGGCCCAACTTGGACTGTTGCGCCACAGGAAAGAAAGAAATGGTTAAAATATGTCCTTTCTCCTTTGCGAGCTGCTGTATGTATCTTGCTATTTTTAGGTGCCTTCGCAAAGTAGCGAAAAGCTTTGTCGTGTCTGCCTGTCCGTCCGTCCGTCCGGCCGTCTGTCCGCATGGAACAACTGGGCGCGCATTCGACAGATTTGCATGATATTTGATATTTGAGTATTTTTCGAAGATCTGTCGAGAAAGTTCCAGTTTAATTAAAATCTGGCAAGAATAACGGGTGCTTTACATCATGACCTGTGTACCTTTATGATAAAATGTCGTTGAATGGTTCTTAGAATGACAAATATTTCAGGCAGAACTTGTAAAGAAAACCAAAAGACACATTTTATGTTCAATAACTATTTTCCCGTAAGTCGTGCCGTTTATGCCATAATGTGGTGAAATAAGGTACAGACGGACAGCCCACGGGCGACAGTATAATACGGCGCATGCGCTTTGCATGCTGGGCAACTAGGGCTACAGACACACACTCAGAAAATGTAACACTTATTGCTTTTCGATGGCAACAGTGGTTACGCGAACGCGCCTGAATGCTGCGTTTATACGTACAGTGCCTGTCTTGTGTCTCATATCATTGTATCTCATTCTTAACTTTGTTAGTGAATCTGCGAAAGTATCTTGCATCCAGTTTACTCTTTGTGATATTAACATACCTTCTTTGCGCTATAATTGTAATTCTGTATTTTCTCCTGCTTCTGTTGTTCTGTAATGTTCTACTTTTTTCCCTGCTGCAGATTTTTCTTTCTGCATTAGGTGCTGAGTGTCTTCCATCTTTATAAACCGCCCGTGAGGCACAAACAGCACTGTATATCTACACATATGGAGTGCTGTTTGTGCCTCACGTGCGGTTTATAATAACGAGTTTTCTAATACAATGGTCACTTGATTGTTGGGATCAGTTGTTACCTGAAGACGATGTCAGTCAGCCGAAACGTCGCTATGAATATTAAATGCAGTGACTTTGGAAGGACCCCTTGTTAATGCGAGTAATATTGTTCTTATACAAATTTGTTAATAAAACCACCTACTACGCATTCACATTTGTGTCATATACAAATGTAATTGTGCATTAGTTGGTTTTATTAATACGTTTGTATAATAAACAACAGCACGGAAGGTGTATAGCATTAAGTGGGTTTGAAATATTTATTCGTGCCAGCTATTATTAAGAACCTATATGCTAAGAGATTTCTCAAATCCACTTTACCTTTCAGATTAATTACATCTTCTTGAGAATAAATCTTTCTAATCTCCCATTCTGTAGCATACACGTCTTCTACGTCAGTGTCGTTTCACAGTGTTCGAATCACCAGTTAAAACTGGTGATTTTTCTTCCTCTCCTCCTCTACATAAGTGAATTGTTGGTGGGGAAGATTTTGCTGGAGGTTTTCCCTGCTTTTGCACTGTTACGCTGCCATCTGCATGGGTTTGTACTCTGGACGCCTTCGGCACTTCGGTAGACATGATGTAGCAAGCAAACCTTGCCGCATTAATTTTTTTCCCCCCAACGGTGCAACAGCCCCCAGTGGGCCACGGCCTCGTCATTATCGAGGCTTCACGATCACACTCAGACACACACCACACTCGGCAGGATTCCTCTGGACGAGTGATCAGCCCGACGCAGAGACCTCTACCTGTCAACACACAACACTCACAAGAGACAGACATCCATGCCCCCGGCGGGATTCGAACCCGCAATCCCAGCAAGCGAGCGACCGCAGACCCACGCCTTAGACTGCGCGGCCACTGGGATCGGCCAGTTTTCAGTACTTCTCCTTTAAAATTAATGTAGAAATTGATTATAATGAAATTTTTACGACTGAACGTTATTTTTGAAGACTAGAGGAATGTTGTTGAGAAGCTTGCCACTGTTTCCTTGTCACTGATGACTGCCTGAAGAAAACACAGACTGGTGTTCTATAAAACTATGGCTGAATCACACTTGTGATGATTGTTGAGGGAATGTACTGAAAACCGAACGAGGGATCGTGATGGCGAGGCTTACCAGTCAGTGTTTTGCTCATTCCTACCAGTGCAAAGCTTGCAGCCGGATGTTCGCACGCAATATGCGCGTTACAACTTCAGTACTGTTTGCTACACTTCGGTACGTGTGGGCTTCATGACATCTCTCACAGTTTGTACTCCAGAAGTTAACTGCTATTGACAATGCTCGCGGGCCGCAGACCCCAGAGCGGCGGGCCGCGGGTTTCTCCTCACTGCTGTAACGTGTAACCTACATATAATATAAGACTGTACCGTACAAACTGGCAGCATTAAACTAACTTTCAGCGCAGAACTCTCACCTTAACAGCATGGCCATTTTGACAGTTAAATGACGTATTAGGGACACTGCCTTGCCCGAAGAAACTCTCCCACAGTCGCTGAGTACCGCGTACAAATACCACAGTCATATTTTCATTATGTCTGTCCCTGATATTTAAAAGAGATGTCACTTTTTTGTCTCGGTTCTTTTTTACATATCTGCAAGTACATTTTCTTCATCTTTTATTTTTGTATGTTTGTCCCATCCAACTGCCTTTCTATTTGAATCTTCTTTGTTTCAGAGGAGACAGTGACTCAGCTGCGTAGTTTTTAATTTGCATGCTGAGCGAACACTCTCTGTGACCGAGTTCCCCACCTTCCCCTCTGCCCTTCAGCCATTTTTCATTACCAAATCTCTGCCACTTACAAGGCCCAGATAATAGAGAGGGGGTTGGCACTGAATTATTCTGCGTCTGTAGAAGATTCAACTTACATTATGGCGCTGTCAACGGAGTTGGAGTTGAATAAATGACCGTAAAAGTACTGCACTGGAGTACGCATACCCAGCCACTGTGCTGAAGTTGTTCGCGGAGGTGCCGGGTTCGAATAGTAATCAGAAAACGGACTGTACTGTAGATTGTCGCGGTTTTACTCAGTGCGTCAGGCAAACTGTAGGATAGCTGGTTGCCTCAGTTAGACGGAACCGGGCTTGTGACGAGGCATTGGGTTGGACTGACGATGCGGGGGCCCACCGGAAGGGGGGGGGGGGCTGGCAGGCTGCAGTCCCCCAAACCCCCGAAAACCGAAATTTAAAAAACACAGATTTTGTAGCTATTATATCAAAAGTTTTGCGTGATTTACCCTTCAGCTGGAATCAGCCACTGAAATCGGCTGATGACCAGTACGTTAGAATTTTGAACAAAGATTACTGAATTTAAAAAAGAAAAAGTGAAGATAGGACAGTGTGATTGAGTCATGGAACATGTAGTTATATTCGTATGCAGCGTTCCCTCTAATTTTTTTTACAGTTGCGCGGACCTGCTGCTGCTCTGAACGGAAAATTTTTACACGACGTGACGACTGCTTGGCAGTTTAAAACTTTTTTGTAATATGAATAATAAGAAAATTGGCAATGAAAAGTAAAAAATTCCAGCTGTGCGACAGCTGTTCAGTGTGCGCGGGAGCATTTCTGTTGCTGCGCGGCCGCGCACCCGCGCACCTTGGAGGGACCATTGTTCCTATGTATATAAATGCAGTTGCAAACAGTGTTCTCTTGTACTTACAAATGATTTTTGTAACATAATTTTTAAAATCAAACGTAAATTACATATAGTCTCCGGGTCAGCAACCCCCCTCTCCCCCCCAGCGAAAAATTCTGGGTGCGCATCTGTAACAGTTGCCGACAGGGACAACAGATTTTTGTCCATCACCTCAAGACCGCCTCTGGGGCCCACTCAGCCTTCTATTTAGTGTGTACCGCAGGCTATTTCTCCGCGGATAAAGCGGCCGGTGCGTGAGGCTAACCATTCAGCTCGCCACTCCATCGATCTGGGAAGCAGCTATTATTTTTTTCGGCTTTGGGTGCAATACTGTGTTCTGTAATGCGGTGCGGTGCGTCGGTTGGCTGGGACAGTGGACAAGACTCGTTCTTAATTTGCTGTTGATTAGTCATTCGGCGGGTAAATCACGTGAAGACAGTTCAATAGGCGTTCCTCATGGTGCACAGTTTGTTGTTGACAGTATGACTTGTTTGCTACAGCAGCATGTTTCGAGCATTGATGTTGATCACCAGGGAGACTGTTTTGAATGTACGGAAAAAACTACAAAAAGTTTTGATATTTGTCTGTTTCTTAAAATGAACAGCCTGCTGTAAGTACTTAGGTGTATTTGAGGGTTGTTTTAGTAGGAAGAAATCAAATGGAAAGGAGAGTTAGTTGTAATTTGTCGTATTAATTTTTTAGGATTATAATTTAAATCAATCACGTTTTAGGCTTTTAAAATTACATATAAGGACTATCTGATTATTGCAGTAAACCTCAGTATAAATAATACTATGTAGTCCGTCTGACACACCCTGTATTTATTGTTATTTTCTCAGACAGTATATGTTTCGATCAAGCCGATCATCATCGGGTGTTTGTTTATACGAACACTTAAAATTCAAGGTGAAAATATAAAATTTTTGAGATGTCACAAATGATATAAAATGTATAAAATATGAAATATAAATTATAATAGAATATGCGTTTTATATTGGTTGTGAAATCTCGCACAATATTCCATTTTTATTTAAGTTTTAAGTTTTTCTATAAATAAACACCCAGTGATGATCGGCTTGATCGAAATATGTAGTGTTTGAAAAAATAACAATAAATACAGGGTGTGTCAGACGGAAGACGTAGTGTTATTTGTGTAAGTCTGTACACACAACGGGATGGACAGCGTCAAATTAACCTCAAGTAAAATAGTGTAATAATGTGATATAAACACAGATAAATTATAAAATAAGGGTTTTTCCAACAGATCAAATGTGAAAAGCATCTTTACGAAATGGTCTTACTTTTTTACTGTACAAATTTGAAACCTTTACTTAAATTTTTCTAGTAACTCAATATAAAATCCCTGATGATGACCATCAGTGGTCAAAACATGTTCATTACCGAGTGATGGACTTGCATTCAGTTCTCTTCCTTTGCTGTACGTCGGTCGCAGTTTTCAAAGCGCTCTGGCCCGATAAGGCAGCAGGTGTTCGGATCTGCCTGCCTAACAATACACCCAGCGTGTTGCTGCACCGCCCTGACTGAGAGACGGTTTAGCGTTTGCACAGGTGCGTGTTATGCATCACACATGCTGGAGCTGGCGACATGTTTCGGTCAGAAAGAGAATTATAACTGTTTGAAGATTGAGGATTGAGATTTAATTTATTTTACAGAAATTTAACAACATTTTATGTAAAATATCTGCTTAATTTAAAACACTTCTTACATTAAAATCTGCCACAACAGCTACAGCATGGCACACAAGGAGATATCTTTGACGAAAATTTGCATAGATCTTCTTCTGTACGACGGTGTTTCTGACCGAAACGTCCGATATTATTTCGCTGAATTTGACACTCATTGTGTTGTCTCTCTGTGTACCATTCTAAGGCCGTCATTGTTAACACGTCAACGAAATTATGCACTCAATAAAATACATTCAAGAACAAGCATAAAACTCCTACATGTTTCGGCACCGGGGTGCCATCATCAGGGTGTTATCCAGAACAAAGGAGCACAAAACCAACACGCTAACCTAGGTACTGTGTCGCCCTTGTTGGAATGGTTGAAACCTGCTGGCCTTGTGCTCGTTTGTTGTGAATAGATCCCTAATGGTGGCACCCCGGTGCCGAAACATGTAGCAGTTTTATACTTCTGAATGTATTTTATTGAGTAAGTGTTTTGGTTGATGTATTAATTGTAAGAATGTGCAGGGTATGGACAACATAAAATTTGCTGTTATTGTTGTTTCCGCCTCATGAGCGCCACAGGTGGCAGAGTTTGGAACTGACAGCAAATGAGACGTTAACGTGAGGTTCAAGTAGATCTGTTTTCGGTGTGCCTCATGCATTCGACAAAGTTGGATTCCGAAACCAGGGCTGTGCAGTCGGTACACAAAACTTACCGACTCCGACTCCTTAATTTTTAAAACTCCGACTCCGTCAAAGCTCAATATGTGTTAATAAAGGTAAACCTGTAAGACATTTCATCACCACCGCGTGAATCATCAGGCTACTGTTTAGACTTATAACCTATATTTAAGTGTAAGTCTAATGGTTACTGTAGCTATCAGGGCTCTGGAGTTGGAGTATCTAGTTAAGATTTTAAATTGAGGTCGGAGTCGGAGTCGGTATATTTTTACCGACTTCGAGTCGGTATATTTTTACCGACTCCGAGTCGGTATATTTTTACTGACTCCGACTCCACCTAAAATTCCTTTAGAGTCCGCATTTGACTCCGACGCCACAGCCCTGTCCGAGACTGTGAAGTTACTTTTGACTTACCCTGTACTGATGGCAAAACACGCTTGTCTGGTGACACAATTTCCAATGTAATATAAACAGACACCGGGTCAATTAATGTGCGTCTGTTTATTTAGTCCGCAATGCTGCGGTCACATTTGTTGTGTGAATTCAGTTGCCGTCTTAGGCTGTCCTTAAGTGGTTTCCCCCCCCCCCCCCCCGGGAACACCGCGTCCTCCTCTCTCTTTTTCACGTAATAATATTTATTGGGTCCTTTATCGGATTTTTTATGAAATTCAATGTATGAGTTGTTTAAAAATGGCGCCGGGCAAACGCGAATATGATGAAATTCGACTCCGTGAGACTGGAACTTTACTTGGGGGGATAAATCAAGTGTTACCCTGCTTTACACGTTTGTTTTCCGGTTTGGGCAGGGGTTACAATACCGTGATCCCGGGGTCCCGAATACCGGTATACCGTTTATTATTTTCCGCTATTCAAGTACCGGTATTGATATACCGGTTTTCGGCACTAATTTTAAAAAATAATTGTTTATAATTTCTTCACATAAGTGTTATAAAATCGACAACAATAAATCATTAATATTACTGAATTTGCAACTGAGGGGTTGTTATACACAGTACAAATGTAACGGAAACGTGAAAACGTCGTAAAACTGAGGTCTGGTTTACTAGACACTCTGTTGCACACACAGGAGAAAAGTAAATATTGCGTGTTAATGAATAAATACGTACCAAAATCAGATCCAGTTTAAACGACAGCGCTATTGATTGCTTATGTTTCTTTATTCGGACAGGCAGTGTGGATGCTGAAACATAACTAACATTTGCGGTAGCAATACGTACAGTTTTTTGGTTTTAAAATAACTGAATTTTTAATAATTTTCTGTCAGAATATTTATTATTATTATTATTATTGTAATAAAACTTTTGATTTCTAACATGAATTAAGTAATTACTTGTTTTTTCCTTACGTCATTGTACCTAGTTGTTATGAAAATTTATTGAGAAAATGTTTGTTTTTGGAATACCGGTATCCCGATTTCGTAAATTAAAAACACCGAAATACCAGTACTGAGATTTTTGTCGGTATTGTGAGCCCTGGGGTTGGGTGACGTTAGGTGTACGTGATCTGTACATAATGCTGTTGAGAATTGGTATGTTTTGTGGAAGTTGGACTATCGAAGGCCGTACATTTATTCTGGGCGTAAATGAAATTACGTGTTTGTACCGTGAAACTGTGAGACATTTTGAGAGAAGAGAGTCCTGTTAAATGTCTGTGGTACGTCACTGAGCATACCGTGTGCCGTCTTTTTGATCATACGTAACATTTGTGTGAATATTTCTTTAAATTTTTCAAATTCTGTCGTTATTATATGTACCAGTTTTTCACACGAAGAACACTGAATTTTTTCCCACAGGTTATGTTCCTGTGTTTCGTATGCTTCTCGAAAGGAATACTGTTTGTTTGTTTGTTTGTTTGTTTGTTTGTTTGTTTGTTTGTTTGTTTGTTTGTTTGTTTGTTTGTTTGCGATGAAAGGAAGTAACCAAGAGGCTTCTATAATGGAAACGCAATGTGTATTCTGTTACGTTGGGGTTTAGTTTTAAAATATTAACTAAATATATTTTATGCTTGAAATTGTTACAGAAATTTTAAACAGCTAATTGTGTTATAAAATTTATGTGGTCTTACAAGTCCTGGCGCCCCGATTAGCCCTTCACACTTTAACCCTCTTTAAAGCCCAGTGGTTACTTTATGTACCGCCAGGTTTAACATTCACAAATTCTACGTTCTGCCCACACAGTGTATTTATGTGTTTTGTGTGGATCTCAGAA
>BLKM01000310.1:0-13671 GCA_013340265.1 Coptotermes formosanus | reverse complement strand
CAGGTTTAACATTCACAAATTCTACGTTCTGCCCACACAGTGCATTTATGTGTTTTGTGTGGATCTCAGAACAAACAGCGATTATTTCCCTATACAGCATTAACTGGCTGGGTTTTATAACCGAGCCGGAGTGTGTTTACTGCGCGGTACGGACTGAGTCTTTAAATGTATCTGATGTGATGTTTAGTCTTTGAATTGTAGATGTGGAATAATCATGGCACTTGGCAAAATACGCGTGAAAAGTGAAATGTTCTAGATTTAATACACCAGATACCGCGTGAATCCCCGTCGCTGTTCCTTTATATTGGTTTTAATATGCAAGATATTTCTGAGCCTAAAGTCTGCTTTGGGACAAATTACACTGGAAATTCATCTAGGTGTATAGCCTAAGTAAGCAGCAAACTTTAACTTTAAAAGAAAATAAGAAACTCACTTTAATTTCTTCTTCACGAAGGGAAATATAAGACGTAAAAATAAAATAAATAACAGGGTTATGCTTCTTAGAACGAAAGGGGGGGGGGGGGGGAAGAAAAGAGATATATTTAAAACTAAAAAGCAATAACGGAAGCCTAACCCAGCTCCTCACCGAGAACACCTGCTCTCCGTTGTTTCTCTGGGGGCCATACCGCCGTAGCCGCCTCTCGTCCTCTGTTTTCGATTTATACGCTGATCCACTTAACACCCGGGGTTGGCCCGCAAATCCCGTACCCGCTAGACAATAATGGCGACCATATTTTTCTTTCCCACTAAGCCAATGGTGTATGCGGTTAACCATTATACAAAGTAGCTTGTGTGGCTTGATACACCGCGCCTTGTTTATAATGCTGGCACGTCTCTGTCTTTGTCTGTACGATAATGGAAAATGGAAAATACTTCAAAATGAAGTTGGCTTACTGGGCCAGTTAAGTTTCTTGTGGCTGCTGCGGGCGTGGGCGCTTGTAGGACGAAATATTTAGTGCTCTTATTTTTGTGAACTGTATTGTGCAGCAGCAACAGTGCGCTATATTAGCTGCGTGCGTGGTGCGTTGCTTTAAAGGCCCGTAATTCGTTTGCTTTGGTATTAACCCTTTAAAGACGAAGCGTATCTGTTTTATATAAGGACTCAGTGCGTACCGCGCTGTAAACACTCTCCACTTCGGTTATAAAAACCAGTCTCTTAATGTTTTATAAGGCAAAAGTTGCTGTTTGTTCTGAGATCCGTACAAAACACATAAACGCAGTGTGGGCACCACGTAGCATTTTTTAATGTTAAACCTGGTGGTACGTAAAGTTACCGCTAGGCTTTAAAAGGTTAATATAAACGAGTAGAGCAGGTCCATTATGTCTGTGATTTAAATTTGTTATATGCGGAGTAATTTGAACGGGACATGTGTACCGAATGTTTCGTACATCGATATATTTGAAGCAACATGAGTGTTGGAGATTCGAGTCTTCTGAGTCATGATGGTGTTACAGATGTGTTTTACTCGACGTTTCGGCAAGTTTTAGCCCCTGCATCGTTAGAGTGAAACAGTCCTAAATTTTTCTTCTTGTACTGTTTGACTCTGAAAATGCAGGCGCTAGAATTTTTTTTTTCCGAAACGTGGAATAATTTTTAACAGTGATTAAATTTTGATTTTCCTACAACTGGCATACAATCCGTTATTTTTTACTACTAACCAACAAATGCACACAATTTTCACAGAGTCATAATAATATATTACAACACTACACTCCTACATGTTTCGGCCCTTGCTGGTTCATCATCAGGAGTGGAGTGTTTTAACCTTTATCCTGGTAATGTGGAATATATGGTGAGGTGTTAATAATGCCAGCACCACTAATGTGTAATATTTGGTGACCTACATTTGGCAACGCTGAAAGGAGCCCCTTTGTCTCTCTCTCTCTGCACAATGTCTCAACACTGAATCAATTGTGGAAGACGTCCTCTGTCATACCTGTGTGCACACACTTACTCGGCTACCACCTAGGCCCTTACGGGCCTAGGTGGTAGCCGAGTGGTGCTGGCATTATTAGCAGCTCACCATATATTCCACATTAGCAGGATAAAGGTTAAATATATTATTGTGACTCTGTGACAATAGTGTGCATTTCTAGCTTAATAGTAAAAAATTGAGTTATAATATACGGAATGGGAAATATAAAGTAATACTTTATGTTAATATGTGGGGTGTTTCCTTTATCGTGTTCCCTAGCAGGGCAGTTTTGTCGCATAGAGAGTCAGCATCCACCGCGACATCTTTTGTCAGCTGCCGTGCCAAGGGACGTGATGAAAGGAACACTTTGTATGTTCAGTTTAGGCCGTCGCGATCAGGTTAAGTTAATTTTCAGAATTTACTTCAAGACATTAAGTTTCTGAATATCTGAATGACATTTTCAGCCCCTCCTCCCCCCACTGAAGATTAATTTACTTAAAAAAAAGTAGAAGTCCGCCACAGTGAATTTAAGTCCTTGTTAACGTCACGGTGTCCTGGGGTATGACGCTACGGACTGTGGCAGTCAGATGCGAAAGGTTTGGAAGAAAGTTCTGCCTCCATCTTTGGGGTAGGACATACTCTCATACCTTGAAGATGGAGGCCTTAGTTTCTGCTAAAGATGTATATACCTATATCAAACTACGCGGTGTAACATTCCAGAAGTCTGTAATATTAAAGTTTTGAAGTCTTAATTTAGCGAGAATTAAGATATTCAGTCCCTACCGCACAGTGAACATGAACTGTCTCTTTTATAAAAACCAGTTAGTGCTTTGTAGGAAAGAGTGGCTCAGTCCACAGGCGGTCTGTAGGACCCACTTCCCTAGGCTGGATCAATTCGATACCCTCGACAAACGGGGGAAAAAAAAAGTCATTGTAAAATGACAAGAAATAATACGATAAAAATGAAAAGCAAAATAAAGAGTTGTAACCAAGTGCGCAACAAGTGTTTATACAGAGTGTTCCACTTAAAACCAAACGGCTCGCTTTCTTGATTTCATCGTTCAGTCGGCCCGGTTTTAAGTGGAACATTTTGTACATATGTGGAAGTGTACAGAAATACGTCTTGCGTTATTTAAACAGCTTGTTAACATGCAGTGCAGCATTTTAAGTGTCTTTAAAATAAATCTGCACCTTCTTTTAAATACAGCGACTGTACACGTAGGGACTGCCGTTACATTTCGTGTATCTGCAGGTCGAACTGCTGTATCCGGAAGGTCCTGCATTGGATAGTACTTCAGCTATGCGATTTCAATATGTAACATTTCAGTTGTAAAATCTTACCCTGTGCAATGTGTACATAATGTTTTTAATTTAACGTAGTGCAATAAATGGGTTGACAAGCTTGCCTGAGCGTGGAACAGCCATGCTGATTCTTGTACTGACGTGAGTATATATAGGGTACCGCTGTATTTGGTTGAAATACATAGCCACGTGAGTAGATGCAACATAACGTACGATTTACATAAATCATACAAGTGTTAGTTGGCACGTCGATCCCGGTGGTCGCGCGGTGTAAGGCGTGGGTCTGCGGCCGCTCGCTAGCTGGGATTGCGGGTTCGAATCCCGCCCGGAGGCATGGATGTCTGTCTTTTGTGAGTGTTGTGTGTTGTCAGGTAGAGGTCTCTGCGTCGGGCTGATCACTCGTCCAGGGGAGCCCTACGGATTGTGATGTGTCTGAGTGTGATCGTGAAGCATCGATAATGAGGAGGCCCTGGCCCAATGGGGCTGTTGCGCCATCGGAAAAAAAAATTAGTTGGCACACCTGTTAATATCGTACAATTTAAATTGTGTGCAACACTGATCATTTCAAAATATCACTTAGCGTGTACTGTCTTAGTTCCCATAGTTTCAACATTTCTGTCACGTGACAAAAGGATATTTACACATTTGTACGGGTTTCCTACCTTGGTAAGTCTTGGAAACGAGAAAAATTGTGGAACCTGGGAAACTGACCAGAATACTCTTATTAGTTGATGTGTAGAAAGGGGGAATTGTTTTCCAATTGTGTACGGCAGATGGCGTGCCGAGCATATCTTATCGTATCTTATGGCCACGGTCAGCAGGGACGCCGCACCGAACCTGAAACGTGACCGCTCCCGCCAGCTGAAATGAGACTGCTGCCATTGAAAGCATTGCTTTTGTGGTGGCATCAGCACTTTTCGATAGAACTTTTTAGCTTTAAAATTTCTGACTGCACTACAATCATTCTTGTTTCAGCAGGTCTGAAATTTTGGTTTTGAATGTTGTGCCGACATTGGGAACACTGTTCACATGTGTTCTTGCAGAAGCTTTTGTACTCCCATTTACTGTCTAAGAATGCAAAGATTAAAATATGCTGTACTGTAGTGTTCCTCGTTGTTTTACGTGTGTGTGTGTGTGTGAAAATTGGTCTGTCATATTAGGGGAAGAACATAGACTGAGGGTGTTAGAGAATAGGGTGCTGAGGACGATATTTGGGTGTAAGAGGGAGGAAGTCACATGGTACTGGAGAGAATTACATAACCGGGAGCTTGACCAGTGGTCTCCTCACAAAATAGTAATTGGGTGATCATATCAAGAAGTATGTGATGGGCAGGGCATGTGGCACGTATGGGGGAGAAGACAAATGCATGGAGGGCTTTGGTGGGGAAACGTGAAGGAAAGAGATTACTTGGAAAACCAAGGTGTAATTGGACGTCAGTATGTAAATGGTTCTTAAATAAACAAGATGAGAATGTATGGAGTGGATTAGTGTGGCTCAGGGCTGTTCTGAACACAGTAGTGAACCTTCGGGTTTAATTAAATGCAGGGAATTTCTACACTATATGAGAAACTGTTAGTTTCTAATGAAGGACTCTGCTACATGGAGTGTTTATCGCTGCTGTGTACGACGCTTATCGCCAGGAGAGTTAAGAGAAATCGTAACCAAACGACAATAACAAAGTTAAATCTTGAGAAAGGCGTTACGAACAGACTAAATTCAATATGTGCATACCAATTTTAAAGTAAAAAACATTTTTTTTACAGTCCCGTACGCTTTATAAAAATGCACACTTTATACTAATGTGAACCGTAACTGTACCGTTGCTTTCATCTGTGTATAAAATTTGGTCATTCCAAGAGAAGAGTTAAGAGTAACGTCAGGGTGCCTGAAAACAGGGCGAGGACAAAACGTCAGTTGGCCTGCGACGGAGAAAGGCACAGGAGGATGGGTACAACTTTGTAACGAAGAGCTGCATAACTGAAGCTGACACTGTAATGGCCACTACAGGATAAGACCGCTGGGTAATGTGGTGCAGGATTTGTGTGGGTGGCTGGTTGGGGGGGGGGGGGAACGAACAATGCATAAAAAATTTAGTTGGGAAACTACATGCTGTCTGTTTTGTTGTTTCCCTCAGCATGGAAGCTGTCACGGGATGTCGAAATTATGGTCTGTTCGACATATCGATCGATTACCAAACAAGTACAAGCGGTAACCACTGCGCGCTGGATGGACGTGACAAGCAAATGCAGTGTCAATCATACATCCGCCCAGTTATCGCACACAACACTTACACCAACTGAACCTCAGATGCTGTTCGTGCGGATGGCACTTTCAGACAGTCTGTATATGTAAAGGACACTTCCAAATAGTGTATAGACATCCATGTTACTTCCAGGTAGTGTATACATATCAATCACACTTCCAGTTAGTGTGTAGACACCAATGATATTTCCAGTCAGTGTATAGACATTAATGATACTTTACAAGAGTGTGTAGACACCCATGATGCTTCCAGATAGTGTACAGGCACCAGTGATATTGCCAGTTAGTGTGTAGACACCAATGATACTTCCAGTTAGTGTATAGACACCAGTGATACTACCAGTTAGTTAGGGACGCCAATGACACTTTCAGTTAGTGTATAGACACAAGTGATACTTCCAGTTAGTTAGGGATACCAATGATACTTTCAGTTAGTGTATAGACACAAGTGATACTTCCAGTTAGTAAGGGACACCAATGATACTTGCAGTTAGTGTATAGACATGATGAAACCTATTATGGTTCTCATCCTCGATACCAAAGTATTTGTTTCATGTAGATTAACACGCAGAAGAAAGTACAGTTGAAAGCAGGCGCACAGCAAACATTGGATTCGACATCCATCTCTTTAATAAGTTCAGTTTAACCCGAAAACTTTATAAGAACTTTGTATAAAAAGTCATCAATACATCCCACCCTGTTCTGCTGAAATTAAGAATGGTAATACGTTTGATTTGACTACCAAAATAACAGCAAAATATATTACAACAAACGAGAAGCGAGAAGGAAGCCCCTACCGCTCTTAAGTTTACATACCCTGATATAAACCCTGCAGCAACCCCTGAGTTACAGCCCCTACACTGTGCATCTCTTTAACAGATCTCTCAGCGATGTTTATCCATACCGTCAGCTCAAATCTCTCCTCTGCAGATGGTACGTAATCAGGATATGGGGGTGAGTTTGAAAGCAGCTTTGTCTGAATAAAAGAATATTAATTTTACAACAGAAATTCTTAAAATGAAGAGAAACAGTTTCATTACTTTTCCTGTTGCTAAACAACAGTAATTTTTCTTGTCTAAACGAAGGGGAAGGAAAGTTCCCATTACTTTATAATATACCCGTACTGAGAAAATCTGAATGGTGTACGCCGCAAAATCTAAACGTCTTGATACTAAGAGAATGTTTTTCAGGCACTGAACTCCATGGAGCATAGGTCTTCTTGAAAAACTTACAGTTGCTGCACAGCTAGTAGGCAATTTACAATGCATTTTGTAGAACACTATTCGCACATTCCCATCCCCCGCCACTCTTCTGAGCCAATGAATCCAATCAAACACTTACTGTCCTTTTCTTCGAGATCTATTTGAATATTATCCCCCCAATCTAACACTTGGATCATTGAAGCGGTTTCTGTCCTTCATAATTTACCACCAAACCACTGTATGCATTTTTCTGCTTTCCCAAGAATGCCACATGCCCTGCCCATCTCATCCTGCTTGATTTATCACACTAACAATAGTTGGCCTGGATATAAATGTGGAGTTCCTCGTTATGTGATTTTATCCAGCCTTTTCAGTCTAAGTATTCTATTAACACACCTGTGCCAGAAGACCGTCAGTTCATGGACTCATTAGATTCCCTGTTTCAGTACACCGTCAGCCCATGGTGTCGTCACAATCGCTGTTCCAGAACACCGTCAGTCCATGGTCTCTTCAGACCCCTGTTCTAAAAGACTGTCAGTCCATGTTATTGTCAGACCGCTGTTTCAAAACACCGTCCGTCCATGGTCTTATCAGACTTCCTGTTCCAGAATACCGTCAGTCCATGGTCTCTTCAGACCCCTGTTCTAGAAGAACGTCAGTCCATGTTCTTGTCATATCACCGTTTCAAAACACCGTCAGTCCATGGTCTTTTTAGACCCCTGTCCATGGTCTCTTCAGACCCTGTTCCAGAAGACCGTCAGTCCATGATCTCGTCAGACTCCCCGTTCCAGAACACCGTCAGTCCATGTTCACGTCAGACTCCCTGTTCCGGAACACCGTCAGTCCATGTTCACGTCAGACTCCCTGTTCCAGAACACCGTCAGTCCATGTTCACGTCAGACTCCCTGTTCCAGAACACCGTCAGTCCATGGGCTCTTCAGACTCCTGTTCTAGAAGACCGTCAGCCCATGTTTTTCTCAGACCCCCGTTACAAAACACCGTCAGTCCATGGTCTTTTCAGACCCCTGTCCATGGTCTCTTCAGATCCCTGTTCCAGAACACCGTCAGTCCATAGACTCTTCAGACCCCTGTTCCAGATGACCGTCAGTCCATGGCGTTCAGACCCCTGTTCCGGAACACCGTCAGTCCATGGTCTCGTCAGACTCCCTGTTGTAGAAGACCGTCAGTCCATGTTCTTATCAGACCTCCGTTTCAAAACACCTTCAGTCCATGGTATTTTCAAACCCGTGCATGGTCTCTTCAGACTCCTGTTCCAGAACACCGTCAGTCCATGATCTGCCTCCAGTTCGACACGCGAAGTGTCGCACCTGTACAGGACAATTGTAGTCTTGTATTTCGGTGTAACTGTGAGGTGTGTTGTGTATACACCATACGCTGCAACAGGCTGGCCGTGTGTTTATCTCTTATACACACACACATTCAGAGCAAGTGGTTGTACCTACAGACCGTGCTATGCGTGCCTTCAGTATGATATATTTCGAAGTGTGCTTCAAAACACTTCTCGTTTGTACGGTGTTGTACGAAACGGTGGCGTACGTTTAACTATAATTCCATTACTGTACGTGTTTTTGTGGAGGTAAGAAAGAAAGCGAGTTGCTTTTAATAAAAATTAGGCATGAATTATGAAGTAGAAATGGAGAAGATGTTATTTATACAGGCCTGTGGAAACATACAAGCAATGTTCTGAAACACTGAATGTGCGAATGTATTGTGCTATTCATACCGTGCATGTTCTTACAATTAACACATCAACCAACATATACACTTAATAAAAAACATTCAGAAGCAAGTACAAAACTGCTACATGTTTCGGCACCGGGGTGCCATCATCAGGGAACTATTCAGAGCAAAGCAGTACGAGCCCAGCTCGCTAAACCGGGTACTGTGTCGCCCTTATTGGAATGACTAAAGTATTAAAATACTAAAATTCTGAAATACACAGTGTTAACAAGCTTAGAACTACAATGTTGTAATATTAAAATATTGATATTGAATTTGCGATGTATTAAGAGGGAAATTTGACTTCACAATTACGAATTGTTGGATTAGTTTGAACTGGAAGAAGGGTTCCGGATTTTCAGTTCCTAAATCATGAGATTCATACAGGAATTCGTTACGACGTTAGATGCCGTTCATTTATTGCACAGAAGTGTCGTTATTTTGTAACACAGTGTCCGAGCACATTGACGTATTTATCCCATCTCGGTACGAGTTTAAAAATCCTGTCGCGCTAGAAATCGGCGTGTGCATTCGAAATCATTCACGGACAGCCATTTCCACTTCCTCTTGATTGTGCAATGGGCATCCTCGCAAATGTTGCTCCAGCGGCCGGAACGTGTGGTGTGAACATCCAGCAGAACAGTGCGCCCCACACACCGCATGTCGGTCACAAGGGTCTTTGCAGTCGTGTCACTGGGACATCCTTAGCATTTTACAGAACCCAGAGGTTCATTACCGTGTTCACAACCCGCCACTTCCTAAGCCAGACTAACCTTTCCAAGCCTAGCGGTAACTTTACATACCACCAGGTTTACCATTAAAAAATTCTACGTGGTGCCCACATTGCGTTTATGTGTTTTGTACGGATCTCAGAACAAACAGCAAGTTTTGCCTTATAAAACATTAAGAGACTGGTTTTTATAACCGAAGTGGAGAGTGTTTACTGTGCGGTACGGACTGAGTCCTTATATAAAGCAGATACGCCTCGTCTTTAAAGGGCTAATTCGCAATATATTTTCCAATGATGTTCTTGAAGATCCATTTAATAGTATGTTCTCGTCTGCGCCTAGGTCTTAAGAGTTGCCTCTTTCCCTAACATATCTCCACTAAGACCCTATATTCACCTCTTCTTTCTCCCATGCATGGCACATGCCCCGCCTACCTTTCTTGTTGTTTGACAGCTGCAGACTGGGACAGATTGTTTGGAACGATACAACAATGTGCCTGCGAGGCCTATACGGAAGGCAGGATTGTTTCTATGTCTAATAAGCACCATGCCGTGAAGGCATAAGGGAGAGTGGAGTCATAGCTCCATGCATTCTTAAATTCGGCTTGGTTGAATGTAGGCCTAAGTGTTTCGTTTGAAGCCCAGCCGCCTTTACCTCCCGGGATAAAGCTGTTTATCCTCAGTGAAGAAGAGGAGGTTCCATGTGTCTCAGAGACAGTCTGGATGTAAGGCCGAGGAGACAATGTGTGTTCTGTCTCGGGACACGTACGCGACTTCCCCTTTGTCCGTGTCGGAAGAAAGCCACTTTACCGACTGATCTAATCTGCCTCGATACACATTTGTGTCTCTCATATGGTGTGTAACATATCTACGCAATACTTCACCACTCCATATGTACGTGTACAATATACACTATATATATATATATATATATATATATATATATATATATATAGACACACACACACGCATGTGCAGTAAAACCTGTGAAGGTGGCCACCCCTGTAATCCTGCCACCGGTCACAGTTGGCCACACTGTTACGGAATCTCCAAACTCCTGCTATATTACACGTGGTCATTACTGCATAACTTGACCACGTGTTTATCTCGCATCATTGCCACAAATTCACACCAAGAGTTTCCTGTTTTATAGGTTTTGTGTCATACTGTACATGGACTGCAAACCCTCATTCATTAGCAGGACTGCCTGTTACCCACTAACCTCTATCTTTTCTCTACAAATATGGACTGTGGACTGCAGTTCTCTAATGGCAACTGGCCCATTACAGTAATGCAAGTTCCTGTGCACTGGCAGAGTCTCGTACCTATGTGCCACCCCGATCACCTGTCTCAGCGCTCTGAGCTGCGCGTCTCGCAAGTGATAATGCACATCTGAATGTTCATAGTGTCAAATGATTTTCGTTTAGTTGGCCGCTTGTATATAAGTTTGGCGTCTTTGAATGGAACCAGAGGTGGCCAACATAGATAGGCAACACTTTATACATATGTACGTATGGAGAGTTATGGTTCCCACTTATGGTGCTTCCCAAGCTACCTTTAACCTTTTAAAGCCTAGCGGTAACTTTACATACCGCCAGGTTTAACATTAAAAAATTCTACGTGGTGCCCACATTGCGTTTATGTGTTTTGTACGAATCTCAGAACAAACAGCAACTTTTGCCTTATAAAACATTAAGAGATTGGTTTTTATAACCGAAGTGGAGAGTGTTTACTGCGCGGTACGCAGAGTCCTTATATAAAACAGATACGCTTCGTCTTTAAAGGGTTAATTCGTGTTAGTGATGCCTGTACATGTACCCATGTATTCTATTGTATTATGTAAGTGTACGAACGTGACGCCTCCTGCGTGGCTTTCTTCGTGGGACGTTCATAACTTTACTGCGTTTGCGAGTTCGGAGGCGTCCACAGCGGTGTAACCAAGCATTTCGGTCGTCTGCGTCACTTGGTTAGTGGTCACCGACGTTTCGAAGGATCCTGTCTCTTTCAAATTCAAGGCTTCGAGGGCGGTGGATTTTGCACTCGGTTTCGACCTTTCGTGGCCAGTCCGTTGGTTGAATCGGCATGCGACGAGTTGGCTGGCGAGTCAGCTTCCCCCAGTCTCCTGCTGTTGTCAGCTCGGTCGAGCTCTGTCTTCCAGTAAGTGGAGTCGACTGCTTGTGTGCTTTGTGGAGTGAGACTCTCCTTCAATAATTTATTGTATTTTACGATTTCAGAAATCATCATCATCATCATAAATCATCATCATCATCATCATGAGCTGTGAAGTGTTAGGCGCAGTGCCTGTTGTTTATCCCTCGAGATGAAGCTGGTCCTTCCATCTTTTCCCAGGGCGTCCTATGCTTCTCTTCCCCTGTGGCCTACATTTCAGCGCCTGTTTGGGTATCCTGTCTGTGTCCATTCTCTCTACGTGCTGTAGCCACTCTCGTTGGTACTGTTCTGTTTCCAGAACAATGTTCTGCGCTCCAAATTTCTCCCTCACGGATTGATTCCTCTCCCTGTCTAACTCAGTAATTCCTAGCAAATGTCTTAAGAATGTCATTTGTGCTGCTTCGAGTCTGTGTTCATCTCGTTGCTTCAGCACCCAGGCTTCGCTGCCGAACTTTAAGGCTGCTTTAGCTGTGATATTGTGGATTCTTAACTCTGTTTCTTCAGTCTTTTTTTTTTTTTCAAAATGCCTTCGTATAACGCCATTTATTTTGTTATATGTTTGTATCTTCTAAATCACTTTGGTAATCCGATATTTCAGAAATACTTTGTATTTTATAAAAAAAATAAACGTTTATGCTTGTGTAAAATTTCAGGTTATGTATTTTGTACCTATATACTAACGTTTCGTAAGTTACTGGAACCGAGCAGGCGCTGTACTTTGACCGTGGACTCCGATGTTTCTTGATTCTGGTGCTCGTGGCAGTTCTGTCGGTTCCAATTAACCACGTACGTACGCCGAGACTGTATTGTACGTCGATTGTTCTAGTCGTTCGTATTTTGCAGTTCATTCTCAGTGTCTATATTTTTGATATTATTTAGGGCTGATCTCTTTATCACTGTGTAGCCTTCCGCTGAGGTGTGTATCTGCCAGTGTGTCTCGGCACCAGATAAAGTCTGCTAGTGCATAACTCAGTTACGCACTCTGTTTCACTTGAAGCTGTCCTTGACCAGGCAGCACATAACTGCAGAAATACGCGAGTGACACTCATGTCCAGTACCGGTCGTGATCTTTTCATGGAGGTATAGCTCCAGTCTTTCTTAGCCTTCCTTACCTGATGGAGGCGAATGGTCACCTTTATGCCTCTTTCATTCTACCATCGGGGAAAGGAGTCACTGGTAGTACCTACAGGAGGCTGGGTGGGCCACACAGCCCCTGGTATCCACAGGAGGCTGGGTGGGGCCCAGAGCCGCTGGTATCCACAGGANGTGGGGCCCAGAGCCCCTGGTACCTGCAGGAGGATGGGTGGGACACAGCTTCTGCCAGGAAGCGGCGGACAAGAGAATATTTCACACCCATTTCGGAGACGGAAGCCCGATTCCTTGGTTTTATAGCCCGTAGGCTAGTCACTATACCGACAGAGCTACCCGGCTGACACGTAGTGTATACTGCGCAATGAAAAGATTTGTCTTTGTCAGCTGTCCTTGGCAACTCTAATGGTTACTTCAGGTGATACAACGGGTTCGTCACCTCATTATCTTACTCGTAAGTGGACCGTCTGTACAAACTTGTAAGTTGTGCCTGTCCGCGCGATGAAGGCACCTAGAGAGGTCAGAGGTATGGCTCCACTCATTCTTAACATGGGCAGTAGATAAAGGTGATTGGCTAACTTCACTCCTCATCCTTGTTATCGAGTAAAAGCCCAGTGGTTTGTGTATTTGCCACGAGGTTTTAAGTTCAAAAATTCTGCGTTCTGCCCACACAGTGTGTTTATGTGTTTTGTGTGGATCTCAGAACAAACAGCGATTATTTCCCTATACAGCATTAACTGACTGGTTTTTATAACCGAGACGGAGTGCGTTTACTGCGCGGTACGGACTGGGTCTCCCTTTAAAGCCCAGTGGTTACTGTATGTACCGCCAGGTTTAACATTCACAAATTCTACGTTCTGCCCACACAGTGTGTTTATGTGTTTTGTGTGGATCTCAGAACAAACAGCGATTATTTCCCTATACAACATTAACTGGCTGGTTTTTATAACCGAGACGGAATGTGTTTACTGCGCGGTACGGACTGGGTCTCCCTTTAAAGCCCAGTGGTTACTGTATGTACCGCCAGGTTTAACATTCACAAATTCTACGTTCTGCCCACACAGTGTATTTATGTGTTTTGTGTGGATCTCAGAACAAACAGCGATTATTTCCCTATACAGCATTAACTGACTGGTTTTTATAACCGAGACGGAGTGTGTTTACTGCGCGGTACGGACTGGGTCTTCCTTTAAAGCCCAGTGGTTACTGTATGTAGCGCCAGGTTTAACATTCACAAATTCTACGTTCTGCCCACACAGTGCA